>DWMG01000702.1:0-17885 GCA_018244855.1 Elbella merops
TTCCATGGCACGTAAACGTAACTGGTGAAACGTGGGAGTGTACTACACTCCAGTGCCTACCCGTTCGGGGATTACTAAAACTTATTAAAACTATTATTAAAACGCGTGATGTTACGTATTAAAACAAGTCAGTATTCAGAATAATATTCGACATTTATATGACAGGACTGTACTACACTCCTCTATCTATACCTTCGCGGATATATAGGCGTGATGTCATGTATGATAATTAAAATAACGAGTAGTTCGAGAAAAATTACCAAATATGATTTCAAAAAGCGAATGACGTCACTGGAAGACAAAACAATATGAGAAATACACGTAGACATAACACACGACTGGCACACTTGTTGAAATGTCAATCTTCTGTTACATTCAGATGCCACTGTGTCATTAGACATACACAAATGTTTTATGTGCTTTCAAACTGTTTCTTGCGTATACAAAAATAACTGGCGTTGCAGGCCATTTCTAAATATTTAGAATCATTGCTTGTTTGAATTAAAGCGCCTTAGACCAATAAAAAAAGTCTGATTTCAAGATAGTTCTTAAACCAAGTCAGATACTTTAAGGTTTAAAGTATATTATCTTAAAATTTAAGGAGTGGTCGGAAAGCATCGAGTGGCAAGTATCACAATACTTAGGACACACCTGACGTGTTTCTTTTACATTTAACATTCTCTTCATATACAACTACATAGGTAATACAAGATTTAATTAATTTTAATTTAAGATTGGAGAAATATTTTTACGGATAACGAAATAGCACGTAGTTTTTAAGGCGGACGCATATTCAATGAAGCAGATACAATCTACACTTGATTTTCGCCGGTTGTTATTATTTAGAAATCAGGTAAGCGTCATTATGTGAAGGAAGGCAAAACATGGCGCATACCGCCGGGCACCCTCCATTGAAACGCCAACGACCTTGAAAGGTCACAGGTGTTGCCCTACCCATAATTATACTAAATTCACTATACTTAGTTGATTATACGTCTTTTACGCAATGCAACATTAGGGAAGTTATAACACAGCCAACTTGTTAAATCCGTTTGATTGTTTTTGTCAGATAATTTTGACAGTCACCTTGTCCGTTTTTTTAATAGACGAGTACACTAGTCTTTCGCAGGTATAGCTGGCGCCGTTGTCTATGAACATGTAAAATGGACCTGGGACAGGACTGGAGGAATACGAATGTTAGTACACACGATATTTTTTCCCTTTAATAAATAATGAATTGCCCTACGATAGAAGCAAGTGTCGCGGTGGTACTGCCCTGGGCGAACCAAGCGCAGACAGACATGTTTCACCTACCCGAATGACATAAAATGTTGTGAAGAATTAAATATAAAAATTGCACAAAATTATAGCCTTAGTATATCAACATGACTTACTGTTTCGCTGTTGGATACAAGTCTCTTCACAAAATGAGAAGAGGTAAGATAGTATACAATCTGTTTAATAAAGATTAGTTTTATTACACGAGGGTTAGAATACAACTAACAATACCAAATACAACTAACATCACGTCAACAAAGCGAGTTTTACGCCGGGCGAAAACTAAAACAACACTTACGATTACTCAGCTCTTAATCTTAGGTCTGTGCTATGTGATGGACCTTGAAATTTGATATAATATGTCGATGGCTCAAATTTACAATTTAATTCTGTGCCTTATTTAATATATTTTAACTTATCGTGAACCATTGCTGAAAAAATTGAGAACAGAAATAGTATTGACTATTTCTGCTCTTAATTTTTTGACAGATATTGATTTGTAGGAACAATTTTTTTCTTCACCCTTTTGTCATTTCACTGTTTGAACGCGGGTCTTGTCGGATTAAGACCAAGACCAATTTTAATTTATTTTATATTGAAATAATACAAGTTTTATTAATTTGTGTTATATTTAATACGGAGTAATACGCTGTGAGGAAAGTACGAAAATATTTTTCAATAAAGTCCACCTAGCAAACTATCGTAGTAAGCTTCTTCAATAATCTTAGATTTATATGCCGCTAACTTAGCTTGACCGTTGCGAAGTTCTTTGCCTTTTCAAATATTGAACGCTGTGAATATAATATGAGAAAGACCATGATGGATTACTTAATAAAACTTTAGCGGGTGACATTCTTGTCTTTGTTCCATAATATACTGGTTGAATCAACACTACCATCCATCAAGTTACTATTGGACACGGGTCTCTCCATGAGACGGGTTAAGGCCATAGCTTGCCAGGATGACCAAGTGCAGGTTGACACACTTCCCTGATTAGTATAATCCAATCAATCGGAATATAATTTCTGTCTAGAAGACAATAGTATATAAGCTATGTAGACTGATGAAATGGAAAACGTTATTTCAAGTGGTAAGTTGCAACATTAAGGACCCCACGAGTTATTCTAAACGTTTATTGCATACAAATCAACACCGCGAACAGTATGTGTTTTCCCAACAAGAGGTGGCCAACGACATGTGAGTCACATCAAACCTGATGCTCTTATAGAAAGTTACCTTTGCTTTGTTCAAAGATAAATAAAAGGTTGTCGCTTTTTTATTCATTTTAAATCTGCTCTCAGCTGCCAGCGTCTAATACGTGAGTCACTTCTTAAATATATGTAGGTGTTAGTAGATCCATACTAGATCAAGTGAAAATTGTCTCCTTAAAGTACTTAACAACAACAGTATTAATTTGCAAGATATTTGTTATACAAATTTGCATATGGTAAAAATGAGAATGGTGGGTCGAGTACGTGGAAAGAATGGTAGCTTACAAAATGGAAAAATAGATATACAATGTGAATATAGATATGCAAGTCAGGCATCTCAACCATCAAACCAGTCTAATGCGAGGGTCAGAAGACTAGGTGCCCTCTACCTAAGGGATCCGGCGTGGAATATAGCTTACATACAGTTTTGATAAAAAAGCCATTCACCCACCACACACACAATCTATCATTTTATATTTAGATATAGATAAACTAAAACACAAATGTAAATACCACTTGTTTGACATAACGAATATAATTATTATTCCGACAGCTACAACCGTTTATAAATTACCTGTAATTTTGCGCATTGTAACATAACATTACGCCTATGTTTTCTGCAAGGGGTAAGCGGGGAAATGTAAGGTTTCCACATTTAACTAGATATGTTATAGGGGAAGAGTGCATGAGCCTATTGCTATACACCGGACACAAATCCAGACTCCGTGCTACTGGGACTTTCAAGTAAGAAAAACCCAATAATACTTCCCTAATCAACAAAGTTATAAATAAAAAATATAAAGACACATTTTACTCGGTAATGTATTGATGTTTAGTAAATAAAACACCATTTCCATATCGCGTCTACTAGTAGTCCGGCCTTGTACTGTCCATGCATTGTGAGAACAAGTTGCGCCCGTCACAGTAATAACAGCTTCTGGCGCGATGGCATCACTGTTGTTCCCCATCAGCGTTGTTATTATCCACGCTAAAGTGGAATATTACAATAATGAATAACCAACCGATAAATATTCGACCAACTACAATTTGTTATTAGGTATCCGAAAGTGTTATTATAATCAACATTATCATTATTAAGATTATATTGTCTCCCCATTTCCAATACGGGATAGCCAGAGAGTACAAGTGCGAAACATCTGTATCCTTACAGATATCTATGATGTGGATCTTCTACATTTATCGCTCTCTTGATACACGGACATAGGTTTCGGATAAGTCTGAATTCTCTCTCATCAGCCTATAAGTAACCTATTCGATAGCATAAGGACTTGCAGTAGATTCGATTTATGAACTATGTAGATAGAAAATCAAACCAAAGTGGATCATATTGACCCATTTGTTTTATATAGGTAAACAATGTATTGTTAAAGAATTATCGCGTACTGTGTCATATAATTTGTTCATATTCGACAATTTTTATTTTCGATATAATATTAAAATTATTTCTACTACAATTATTGTGTATCCGTTATGACAATTCATCTTTGTAACCTTTGTGTATGTACGAGGACCTTAATATATGTAAATATGTAGAAGAGATGATAGTAGTTCGTTCGTTTGTAGTCTGTAGAAAACGTATCTTCCTACCTCTACGGTGAAAATAAGCGCGATAATATTTCCGTATATAAATAAAAAGTTAAATGTTTTAACAAACGTTCATTGAACGTAATTGAGCACATCGTCAAACGCAGTAAGTGTCGTGATTACTTTAACGTAAGTAAGCATTTCCTTATAAAACGCGGCGAGAGGATAGCCCTACTTCAGCGCGCTAGTGAACTTTATCATGTACTTTATAATGAAGACGTGTTGCTAGCCCACACGCTCATCGTGAGGATTATGGACAAAAAAATTAGGGGGGCTGCGTCTACACTGTTAGGCGCAGCCCCTCTAGCTTTTTTTGTTCATGAGACATGCTGATGATGTTGGTGATGGTTATGATGATAGTGGTCGTGGCGGCGATAAAGATAATGATGATGATATCTGATGGTGATGATGCTGATAGTGATGATGATGATAGTGATGATGATGATAGTGATGATGATGATAGTGATGATGATGATAGTGATGATGATGATAGTGATGTTGATGATAGTGATGATGATGATAGTGATGATGATGATAGTGATGATGGTGATAGTGATGATGATGATAGTGATGATGATAGTGAAGATGATGATAGTGATGATGATGATAGTGATGATGATGATAGTGATGATGATGATGATGATGATGATAGTGATGATGATGATAGTGATAATGATGGTGATGGTGATCATCTTGTAACAAATGATAAATACGACAGTTATGTTTTAAATTTCCATTTGCTCTAAATTATGATTGCCCGTATAACTGTTCGAAGGCCGTTGCGTGCAGCTATAATTTGGAATATTAGGTATAATTGCGACTTCATAAATAAAATAATGAAACCATACTTTAAGGTTACGTTTTTGAGATTGGTATCAGATGAATAGTCGAACCGAGTCGTGCTTTTTTGGCACAAAAACTGAATATTTTTTGTGATTGTATGTATTTGAGTCATCAGACCATTCACGGGTTTTATATTCTATGTACATAGTTACAAATAAACACACAGGGGCACACACACATGCACAAAAATAAATATATTTACAAAAAAATTCAATCAATACAGTCATCCTCTTTAATCTTTTATAATCCGATGTCTATGTTGTATTCTTTGACTATAAACAAAACTAAAATGATGTAAGAACTGCAGTTACCAAAAAACATAAATTTTGCACCTTAACACAAGGAAGTAATAAGTGAGCATATAGGAACGATGAACAATATTTACCAACATGTCGGTACTATGTTGGCCTAAATTCGCGCCGCTCAGTTACATGAGACTGGTACCGTTCAGTGACAAAGAAGTTCAATTTATAGCCATCATGCCCGTACGTTTTAATATCATACTTGAGGGGCGCTGTGTTCGCGATTGTACGACCTTCGGGCTTGTTGCTTGCGAGTTACATATTGACATATTTACATGTATTCGTGCTAAATCTCATTTCATACGTCCTTGGAATGCAAATTCATAATCAATCTGACCCTAATGGATTTAGCTTTTCGATTCATGGCAGTCACCCGTCGACGTCCCACTGCGGTTGACCTGGCACACACCTAACCTACACATTGCTCCACCATGTTGGCAATACTGATTAGCAGACGTTTCAATGGAAAGTTCTCGAATCTCTTTGACATCCCTAATGAGTTTTAGATAGCTGTTATATAACGACTGGCATCGCCTGCGTTACACATTCTGGATAAGCGTGGATAGGCGTCTTAAATTTCACTCTTGGCAGTCACCGTTATGAATATAGACTGGATATCGTTAAAAACATCTAAATACGAGTAGGTAAGATACTGGTCGATGGGGGAGACAGAGGTCACCGAAACGGGCGTGCGTGTATGTAACGATGAACGAATAATGACAATGCTTTCTGCCTACTCGTAAGACCTGAAGGTAGAATATAACGAAAATAGTCTTTAAAATGAATGCCAACGAATTTAGATAGCTTAGATTAGACAGTATTAACTGAGCGATAAAGTCACACGATCAGACCTGAAAAGATGGCTGTATTTTTGTACTCTGCATATCGGTAAAGGCCTGGCGTGGTGACATAATAATAATAGCTACTCAAATGAATACCAGCGATTACAAGCTATGCTTAGAACGGAATTAAGTTCGCGGCAAAGTCGCACGGTTGGTTTGTCGCGGCACTGTGGCAACTCTCTTGCGCAACTGCCAGTTGCCGGTTGCGTCAAATACCCGGTCGCGAGCACAAATCGCTGCTATGAGACTATCGAGACCTAGCCGAGTTGTTATACTTTCAAAACTATTGAGATGCAATGCTCTTGAGATGGTAGAGATTAGATTATTGAATAATTAAATAAGAACTGACATAATTGCGTTATTAGTACTTTGTAGTACTATCATTTATGGGTCATTGTTATTATTAATTTTGGATGCCCTTGGTATTTGGAACACCTTATCACAGAGCACACTACTGGGAACCAAGTAAGTTTGGATTGTTCTAGTAAATCTTAAAAATAATTAGTTAATCTTAAAAATCATCATTCCTACCGCATTCCACATTAGTTATCCAGACCGCTAAGGAGTGGAATACTGTGTCCGCGTCTGTGTTTGCGGACACATATAACCCTGGACTCTTTAAAGCAAGGGTAAATAGGCATTTCCTAGGCATGGGTGCTCCATATTGGGTCGCATCTGAATTTTCCACCATCACATGATAGGATAAATGTTAGTCAGTTATTGCTTACTGTTTACAAATGAGGTCACAAATCAAAATTCATTCTATGAGTATTATTTACCTGCGGCATTTTTATTCTTATAACATATAACACTATATATTTTTTATACTTATAACATATGACTACATGTTATATCTTATGACATATAGAAGTGAACTAATAATGATAACAGTAATCAATAGCCACCTTGAGGAATATATGGAATCTGGTTCGAGTCAATTCCATAATTGGATGAGCGTTGTAAATAAAAACGACAGGATATCGTAAAAACCAAAGTTTAATTGCTCTTCCTCTCTGTTGCTAAGAAATATCTGCTTTGTTTGTAGCGCAGTATTTGCCCGTATATTGCGTAATATGGATTTGGTTTTATAAGACAACGACATTCGCTTAGTTTGGTTAATTTCTCAAATCTCGATTGAAAGTTAACCAATAATTTTAGGTTATTTCCCCAAGGATGGAGATATGTCCTCGGTACTCTTGACTTACCCTGTAAGGAATTTGGCGTGGTGACATAATAGAAATAATTTTAGACCGATATTTGTGGCGAAATGTAGCATTATTGCAACATTCACTAATAAAGTACTTCCGTATTAGAAAAAGCTGCATGTAACGAAAATTGCTCCATTCACTAATACATTGCGTAATTGTTACAATGTTTTTCTTTATTGCTGTTACATCATTCCGCATTGGTCATGTACCATATACAAACATTGATGGAATTTGATATGTAGATGTACGTATCGCTATGGAATAGACAAATCCGGATTGGATGTAAATTACAAAGCTGGCTTATAACGACAAATAGTGGGTTTTATCGATCGAATAAGCGTTCGCTTGGCATCGTATTAGTGAGTCACGGCTTTCGTTTTATGTTTCTAATATCTTTTTTGTGATCTATTATTCGTGTGTTTGTATTTACATTGCTAGATTGTTGCGTTACATTAATCTTTATTTTAAAATTCCGTTTATGCATTTACATTGTGAAGTACATGTGACATTTTATTCGGAATATCATTTAAAGAACAGTTGCAGACTAGTGACTAAGAATTTTATATTGCCTAAAACCACACCTCGTTGTGAGTCATGTTTCGGTATATTCCTTATATGATTTTATGTCCTTATCTATAATGTCTTTATAATCGATCATATTTTGTATTCATATCTAATTTTTTTACATGATAATCAATCCATTAATTCTTTATTGCTGTACATGAGTTTTCTTTAGATTTGAGAAGGGCCAAGACCAGTCCTTTAAGCTGACCAAGTGTGACTTAGCAAACATTTTCTATGCACTTAGACTTTATAACTAGTGGGCGCTAATTTAGTTCAATTTCCTTCAATTGTAATAATTCTACTTTTATAAGAAAAAAGTTTAAGTCAAAAGTACAAAATGTATTCATGTGAGAGTCATGAAATACTAAGTAGAAACTTAACATAGACAGTACTAAGTATTTATATATGTATAACACAAACTTAGTTATACTTATGAAGAGATGAATAACAAAAATGTTGACATCAGAGGGATTGCAGCCATCTTTATAGCGAGGCCGAGAATGGTTTGTTCAGCTTGTCTGATAAGTTACAGAAGGCGTTTCATGTTTAACGTGTACACATTGGTCGATAAGAAAACGTTATGTAAATATTTCTTTTTCTCTTTATGATATATACTTACATCTATATCTAGTACTGTAAACTAAATGAAGAAGACTATTATACAATCTTTTTTTGTATTTCTTCATTGCGTTCGGTTCCGCTGTGAACATTCAGCAAATGGCCACGAAATTCATTTAGTGTCATAGATGGCGGTCAGTTCAGCTATATGTGTTCGTTTTTATAAATTATGTTCGATATTTTTTGGACGAAACCTATGTGTCACACAGCATAAGCCAATAGTTTTTTTTCATTAATGTTCAAACGAAAGCCGATTTTCAGACATACCCAAAACCGCAAACGAATAATACGGTTTTGTTTTATTTTCTGCCGATATTGAAAGTTCCGTGAGGCCCTAGTTTATATTTAGAAATCATGCATAACTTTACACCTTATGTGTTATAATAAAATAAACAATTAACAATAAAAATGTCTTTATTATAATATAATATGAGTCCAGGATCATTATGGGGTAGGTAGGTTATGCCTGTGCCAAATATCTCTTAATTAGAAACGACGTGTTCTACATAAATCCATTTAGCTACGTCTACATACTCATATATGTACGATAAACAAATTTGATTATACATTAAACGAACACTTGCGGTTAGTGCGACAAAACGTACTAACAGTGAACAGCGGGCTGAGATCGAAGGACCGACAATAAACAACGACGATACAAAGCTAAGTGAATTAAAATGAATTAGTACAACCATCTGGGTCAAGTTTGTTTAATGCGTGCAATCACACAAAAGATAAACAATGATGAGAGGCAGAATTAATTTAGATCAATGCTAATGCTTCAGCGAAAACGTGACATTTGGGCAATCGCCTTGAAAGAACGCTAAATCTTCAAAAACAATACAGTGTGACACTTTTAATAACCACGTAGATAGTGCTAACAGAAATGTTATCAAATATAAACAAGCTGAGAGGAAACTACAAAGGTTCGGATATCTTTTTGTGCGTCTACCGCCTCGAGGCTAGCAGTGTACATAAGATATTTACAAAGGAATATCAAAAACAGATTCTATTGTAATTTATACGACTTTGAACCTTTGGTTTTATGTAGCGAAGAATTTTTGGTATCATAACATTCATCATCATCATCGTTTCCCTGTTGAACATGAATCTCATCACAAAACAAGCGTTATGGCGACAGACTGCCATGTCAGTAAGTGCGAAGTTTTCCAATACATAAGGATTTAGATAAGATGCATAATGCATAAGAAGCATGGCAGGTCTGCAAGGATAAGAGATATTTGGCACTCCGTACTTTCTGCCTACCCCATAAGCGGCCTAGAGTGAAGTTACGTATATGAAAATGGATTTACTTTGCTTGAATTAATGAAGTCGTGTGAGCCAAGCGTTGGCTATCTATTAATCTGTGACAATTACGTCACAAGCATTTAATAGCAGAAAGTAAGCGCTGCATGTCTTGTTCTTATCAGATTTATGTATAATCTTTTATCAGGTGTAAGAATAGTTGGCCAGACACTGATCTGTGTTCGCGCCAACCGATCACTGTGTGACACTTCCGGCAGCGTGCGCGGCGCTGACCCACTGCTCTCCTCCACTTACCGATCGATACAATCGATAATCATATGTATTTGTATTAAACTGGGTTGTTGTTTAAGTCGCCACGTAATAGATTCAAGTGATTATAAAGTCATTTGTTAAAATGTATAAGTTAAAATATATACATGTAATAGATAATGCTCTTAGGTAGATGTTTCAATACCTACATTTTATTATTTATACAAGTTCAACCAACTTGCTGATAATTATTAACTCTGGATAATTATATTTCTTAAATGTTAATTTATCAGTATTTATATAATTATTCTTTACCCAACTAAATACATGTTTGAACCAAACTAGATACATGTTACAATTATACTTGTATTGTATGGCATATTTTGTCTCCAGTCACTTTTGAAGTATCAACACATCATCATGTGTTTCATAAAGAATTATTACTAAACAAAGAAAACATTGTCATAACATGTATGAGATGAAAATATTATGTACTTACAAATGAAACTTTTAGGTGTCTTATGGAAGGAAAATGGAATTAAACTGAATAATACAAATTCTAATTTAGACAAAGTTAAGTACAACAAAACATTGGCTTCTAGTCTGTTGACATAAATATATTGAAAATCCATTGAATTTATTCTAATATATGGTACAAAAAACATTACATTTCAGTACACTGAAATTAGTCGAACAATATTACTACTTTTGATATTAATACACTTTTATTTGGCTTTTATTCCCAAAATAGGAGTGATTTAGGAATAGGTTTTGTTGCACTGACTCTTTTCTGGCAACTACAGTTCAAAGAAAACTAGTTATGAGTACAAAACTTTATAATAATTTTTAAAAATAATATGTTAATAGTTGAATTCCTTCATATAAATAAATATTATAATAATAACAAGATTGAGGAAACAATATTAATATACTAGTTTTGGTTCCCATTGCTACCATGAGTAAGGTATTTTGCAACAACAGATCAATCAATGCTTTTTTGTACATAATTAATCATACATTAAGAAACACATATTAGGGTACTATTAGGTAGGTTAGTCACCTATCACAGACAATCATTAAATTCCTATTAGCTTCTTATTTTTTATTTAGTATTACAAACACTTGCATTTTAAATTTTTGAGCATCATTACCTGAACAAATTGTATGAACTCAGTGGTATATCAATTTTTTTTTATAAAAAGTACAAGGGGTTTACTTACATGGCTGTATGTTAAAAATGCAATGATATTGCACCAGAAGCAAATGTTTCGGAAAATATCTCAGTTATTTTTTAATAAGAAAAATTATTGTTAATAAGTAGTCAGTAAGTAGAATCAGCAGTGGAGTAGGAATTTGAAAATATAGGTAAGTTCATAACATTCGTTTCATTTAAAGTTTGATTATTATACAACAAGTTATTGTTAACTAAATATGTAATTATTATTTGAGATGTGAATGACATTGATTAAAGTATTGCCATAATTACTTGTTGCTTAATGTCATCATTGTTAAGAAGTCACTATCTTCATTAGCTATCTCTTCCAATCAAAAAAAATTATAAAACACAGATTGTAGTTTCATTGGAAACTCTTCTAAACAGCCTGTCTGTTATTGTCTATTTCGGTGCATTACCTCAGAAAATATGCAGAGGAATTTTTAGATTGATTTCAAACACAGGTTACTTATATAATTGACATTAGTTTTGGGCAAAGTTAGATTGCCCAGGGCACTAAGTATTAGCAATATAACTTCATTGACCATCCTGCTTTAAAAATTAATTATATTCCAAAAAGAAGTGGGATTGTTCATCTTATTTTCTAAGTTTGTAGCAGCCTATAATTGTCTACTATAAATTACCCATAAAAGTAAGTGTTAAAATGTCCAATTATATGTCACCTGTATCGTACAGGTGAGCCTATTGCCATACACCAGGCTCAGATTCCGTCTCCGAGTCCCTACTAGAAATTCTAAATTAGAAAAATCCAATAATACCAGGATTTGAACCCAGGACCTCCCTATCGGCAGTCACACTTAAAACCACTCAACCAACAAGGCAGTCAAATAAGTCTAATGAGCAAATAGCAAATGAGTTATTGGTTATGGGTTGTTTTAAGAAATTGTTTCATTTTATTCTTTTATTAAAAATATATATTCTTTTTCACTTACTCTTTGTATTATGTAAGTAACAATCCATACATTACTAATAATATTTATGATTCAAATAGAAACTAATATAACAGTACTTTTAAGTATCATGAAAGCATTTTTAACCCATAGTGTTCTACATCACAAGCCAACTCCAAGAACATATGAACACCATGATAATGATAATGTGTGTATTTCTCAATAGCCTCTGTAGCGTTTTTAAAAGTTAAATTGTCATAGATCATAGACAAAAACGTAAGTAACACTAGACTGGGCTAGACTTTTGATTTAAATAGTTCCAAGTATTAAATTCCTCCAGATGACATATTTTTCAATGGATTTTGGTTATTGCCAGTAGACAATAATTATTAAGTAATATAAAAGACTATGAGTGTGTTGGAAAATTTCCTATGGTTTACATTACTCCTTACTACATTACATTCTACATTACTCCTATTACCTTGATAGTAATCATCAGATCATATCTATCCAAGGCAGCTAATACTAAGAGGGCATTGCCTCTACAGGCTGAAAATTGCTAACATAATAAAATTGAAGTCTTACTCAAAATCGGTCAACTGAATTGTGTACTACTCCAATAGTTTTACTTTCTCAATGAGACTAGACATGCTAAGAAATTACATGTATGAATGCAGAGAAAATAATGGAATTGGTAGAAACTTTACATTGCAATAGTAAATCTGTACATTAAATTAAATCAATATATTTGTCGAGAAAGATTTTATTAATCAATATTTATTATTTCTTAGACAGATGACTATTATTTATCAAATTATCCTTATGATTTCTATAACAATCTGTTTCATAACTACTCTAAGATATACAAGGTCACAGGCCAACATAAGACAGTTTTAGAAAGTGAATTTTTTTGTGTTATGATCTAAATACGACGTACTAATTCGGCGGTCAAATGTGTGATATTCGTACTTTCTGGTCATCAATGTCATGTTATTGTTGCGTGTCTGTAACGCAATCGATATTTCTTTCAAGATTTATCCTCTGAACTTAGTAGCTATTTCAATATGCATCCTTTTAAAACCAGTTTCCTTGGTAAAGAAACAGGGCTTTATTTTTTTTGTATCTATGTCAAAATGACAACTGCACTACATCTATAGTCTGACTTCCTTTCAAAATAAATAAATAACATCTGAACCTTTACGGGATATAAAATAGTATAAATTGGTATTTCACTTACGTTTCAGGAATAAAATGGAATCCTTTAGCGAAAACGTCAACGAAAACAAGTAATGCACAAGATTTATCCTTTGTGAAAGGAATCAGCTGAACACAATGTTTATAAATCACAGAAAAATATCAATTTGACAAGTTATTTTTGCACTGAAAAGGTACTTCGACGGTCACTTATTAATGGGATTTTGTTTAATATTTCAAACTAATCGACACTTCACAAAACTGCCAACATCTCTGTTCTCTCTGCATAACTATGTGGCAAGCAAAATGTAAACTACCTCTTCTGTGCTCTTTCGTTTAACTGACTGGTGTGAAGTTTGAACGAAAGGAAAGCAAAACATATCACAAAACAGCTGATCGTCATTGCTAGCGACATCTATTATTAGGATTGATAGTATTGTGACATAAAGTATTACTTACCAACTCTGGGAGACTACTATATTGAAAAATAAATAGTTTAGAAATTACTCACTAGATGGTATTGAAGAATTAAAAAAGAAATAGTATTTCTAGTTATATAGAGATGGCACTGATAGCTATAAAAATATTATAGTAATTTTTTTAATATTTAACAGGCCCATTACTGTAATCTTGAAATAATGTCCTTCATCATAATATTTTAGAATTAATTTTTTTTTATTAGTTGCTTGCCCAGAAAAGATGTTTTTATTTGTTAATAGTTTGGATGGCCTATATTTAAAAAGAAGTACGTACTGTAAGAAAGTGTGTAAATGGGCCACTCTGTGATTGGAACCTGAGATCTCCCGCATTCAAAGGAGAAACGATACCCTTCTACTAAGAAGCCACACGAATTTTAATTTATATAATTTTGACGCACAATTAGAAACTGAATTAGCAAATAATAGTACCTCGTAGGTCTAATGGTTGCAAGCGCGACTGGTAATTAAGCGGTTTTGTCGGAGGCACTGGTGAAACTTGGGGCACTGATCTGTGTACTTCTTCATGGAGATATTTTTTTTGCGATTTCGGAATTTCGGTAGGTATTTCAAATATCTTTAGAGATTAGTCACACGTGTGCTGATACTCATAAGAACAATAATAGAACGCTTCATGTCAAAGTTTGTGTTCTACCATACTTTTCTAAGAGGAACACATCTATCCTTAACAGTTGCAATATATGTAAAGAGTTTAACTTTGAAAAGAACGATTACTTTCGACCTTGGTTTGTGTTTGACAACGAATATTAAGGTTTGCAATAAATATCTACCCCAGACTCTTAGGCCAGTGAAGTATCGGAAAATAACATAGCAGTACCAATAATTTACGTAATACCGTTAACATTGAATGTATAATAGTTTGTGCTTACATAACACGTTTTAACAAAATATTGGAAGTCAGTGCAGCGCGGCGCGTTGACGTAAGGGCATTGCAGTAAACTGCGACTTGTTTAATATTATAAGTAAATGGAAAGGGAGGGGATCAGAGAGGTGTCGAGGCGATAGAACGAAAGAAAACTTTTGAAAGAAAACGCTGGCTAATTGTTAATGTCAGTTATGGGCTGCCATAAAGGCGGCTTTAGATGAAATTACTGAGAACTAAAATGTGTGAATCTTTTTATAAACCGTTACAGCTATCGATATTTAACGTTAAAACGCACATGTTTGTAAACTGGTGCGTGCTAGGACTTGAACCCAGGTCTCCTGGAGTGGGCTTTAAAAGATAAACTAAAAGGCTATCACTGCATTAACTAAGAGGAACATAATTATTGAAAAGGCGCCTTGCAATTAATTTAAAGCCTGATAAGTACCGCTTTCATTTCATTTACAGACCTATGTATTTCCTTATTTCTGTACAGAATTAGTCTTATATCTCCAGGGCTATAAAAATTTAAAAAATGCTTGGAATTTTTGGCGGCTTAGATAAATTTTTATTCAGGCATTGTTTTTCGTCATGGAATAACCATATTGCTCGTTGCAATTATTTAAGGCCTGCTGTTTTTAGCAAAACATTTCGTTTCAGATAGGTATGTCGTGTTAACAGTGTTATATACTGTTATATATAATTCTCTCCGGTTTGCATGTGTAGCGTCCATGCACGAGCGAGCAGAGTGCAGCAAGATTCTTATTATATGCTTACGAATCAATGAGAAATTACTTGAATTACACGTTGTTTGATGGAATTCGCGTGTATTTCAACTAACATATTGTTACATGTTTGATGTATTACCGGACTTTATTTGCTTTTTGGTAATGATTAATGATAGCAGTGATAGCCTAGTGGTTAAGAATTCAGCCCCTCACTCCGGAGGTGCCGGGTTCAAATCCATGGCGCGCACCTCTTTACAAAAGTGCGTTGCGTATCACTTGCTAACGGTGAAGGAAAACATCGTGAGAAAACCTGCACATCTTAGAATTAATAAAAAAAAAAAAAATTTAAGGTGTGAAGTCTGTCAACCCGCACATGGCCAGCGTGACAGACATATTCCAACAGTGGAATAATAGATGGGTCCGTTATAATCTTGGTAACGATAACATGTTAAACAGAATACCACTATTATGCTAATGGTTGATCAAGTTTATCAGATTTCATCAGCTTTTAATCTACACTACTCATTGTAGTACAAATAATAATAGTACAAATAATTTTTCTCAATTAAACTAAATGAAAATTTATACAAGTTGTAAACAAAACCTTTATGTCGTTACGCTTTAAATAGTTTATTGGTAACAAAGATAATTTAGATGTATTACAATATTCAGGGTCAATTAGTACTACATATGACTTAGGATAATATTTAGAGAGTGATGATTCTTTAAACAATGTACTTATTCTGATTTCTCAATTATTATAGTAAGAGTACCACCACCTATTCGGCGATGGAACGTAAAACGTAACTGGTGAAACGTGGGAGCGTACTACGCGCCTTTGCCTATCCCTTCTGGAATTACAGGCGTGATGTTATGTCTAGTAGATGTATAATAATCATTTTCGACTATCTTTAGAACAATAATTATTTGCGGTACCGTGTTATTTATAGATGGACAGTAGGTACCAGAAATAGAAGCTCGGAGAAAATAACAACAGGAATGAATCCGCCGGGAAATAAACCGAGTATTATGAAACTTTCAAACGAAAATATTGAAAATGTTCTCTTCTAGAGAATCGACTGTTTATTTAACTTTGAGTTGACGAAAATAGAAATAAAAGCGGGATAAGATTCAGCTTTAATGGGAGTTTAACGCTTCAATGTCTAATCTCTTTGTCGGATTACAGAACAATAAGCGAAACACGTTCCGTCAATTACGTTTTTATTATTGTGTTTGAAATGTTTACGGTTTTAAAGAGTTTATTAAAAATAGTACACTTTTATTGATGTGAGCTGACTGAACAAAAAATTAATGGGAAATCAATGAATCTACTTTTCTAATTTAATCTTCTAAATAGTCTAGCTAGTGTACCTAATATACAGAATCTAGAAAAATATAAAAAAAAATATACATTTATTTATACATGTATTGTTTGTAATCTTGTAATCATATTAATATAAAATATCTCGTGACTGTTCATACACATAATTATATATCTACCGCCTGTATTCACGATGTTTTTAGAAATGGCCCGACTAGTGTCAGATGTATACGAGGTCCTTCACTATGAGTTCCCGTCATTTGCAGTAAGGTTACGCCGCGACCTCATTAATAAGTAGAGAAAAACAAATTCCATCACATGAAACTGTTTTCGACGACACTTAGAAAAAATACAGAACCCTTTTTTTAAATATTTATCTCTTCAACCATTAAATGAAAGAGACGATGTGTCTCCTAATTCAGAGCTTAAAACGTTCCAACTGCCGGATGTTTAGTGTATAGAAGTGGCAGTGCTGACGTAGGCGCCGTGAAATTTAGTATTCACTGCTGCCCATAGACATTCAGACTCACAGAGGAGTAAAATAGTACGTGAGAGCACTCACAGATGTTTTACTATTCCACGTTTCTAAGCGTGTGTCGGCCTTCCAAACCATTTAAACCAGAAGGCTGCAATGCACGGGTTGTTATTTTATAGTAGACCTAGCACTGTAGCAGCCACGGATATAAATCCTGAAGGCAATTTGTATGTGAAATAGAGATAATAATACAACAATGTATTGGGACAACCTTACACGTTGTCATGTCATCCGAAACTAGGTTGAGTCTGTACTTATGGCAGCCGCCTGATAAACACTCATTGTAAATGTCTAAGAGCTTACTGATATAGATAAATGTTCACCCAGAAAACATGCAATTACCATGACTAGTGTATATACGAAGGGATTGAAAGCCATTAACTCAAAAACAACTGTCAGAGCCCCTAATAATGCAGAAAGAATGTAAGGATGCACTGCAAAATAAATATAATGCAATATATACATTTACGTCATAATATAAAGTCAATAAGACTCATACCAATCGAAAGTCATCACCAATATGACCCATCGTTTTACTGTTGCACACTACGAGTAGTTGTATCTTAAAATGAGAAAGATCGGACCATAGACTCCACGTGCTTTTATGGAGAACTCTAAAGTGTCCCTGCAAAATTATC
>DWMG01000703.1:0-17883 GCA_018244855.1 Elbella merops
CGTAACCGGTGAAACGTGGGAGTGTTCTGCATTCCTCTGCCTACCTCTTCGGGGATTACAGGCGTGGAGTTACGTTATCTTTGATACAGGAGTTACTAATCTTCCTTTTTACACTCATTATGAGGAACGATTAATAAAACCACATTAACGATCATGAGATCGAGTTTATTGATTGTAAATTTTCTCTAATGAGTGTAGAGCTTAGATCCAAAATATTCCAGGAAAAAGGGCTGTATATACGAGGAGTTGATCTGATTAATAAGCCGTAATAATCGACTAGTTTATAATCCTTAAATGTCCAAAAACCTGCGGTCATAATTTAAATTTTCCATCTTGAACTGTATAGTCACCATTATTTTTAGTGGTTGCAATCCATACAAGTCTATTAGTTATTGACACAATCATTGACCTGAGTGATACAGAGATAGGAGTAAAAGTTTATATGTAAAAAAATAAATCAAGAAACCTTTAAAGATGGTTGAAGATAACTATTTATGATCGCCGCGACAGTGATATTATAATCGTTTTCCCTTGTAGATTGAATCAATAGCATATACGGAGAAACTATCGAATGATTGCCAACTGCTAATGGTTGGTCATTACTGTCAAATTAAAGGTGGGTATATGGAAAGTGAGGAGTCTTTCCTGTCAACGCTTGCTTTCCAACCGGGAAAATCTTCGTTCGATTATTCGAATTTCAGACTAGTTTAACATAACGGGTTATGGGGGAAATGCTTTCGGATTGTAACGTGGTTAGAATGTTAGGTAATATGATTTCTATTTTAATATGGAGTTTTGGTTTTGTTTGCCTTGTATCAATTTATTTTATTTTGGGATATCATAATGATATGAAAACACAATAGTATTAATTTCCTTGAATAATCATCTCTATAAATGACCGTCATTTATTAAGTGGATTTCTCGTGTGGCAAAATGTCATCATCATTTTCCCATCACTGTGTAATACGACTAGGAATTCTCCTCTTTTTGTTATTTCTAATGTTTCTCGATTTCACTTTGTATCGCATTGTACAATAAACTTTCTAAGGTCAACTGCAATGGGATCTTAGGTTCATGAGTACCAGGACTGCAAAAATAATGGTCGTTTTATTGCTCACGAGGCACCCATTCGCTGATTCCGTTCCACCGATGAGGTTAACAATGACTATCAATTGATCAGCAAGTTCTCAAATGTCTTAAAGCATGCAAGTATCAAAACATGTTTGACAAATTTAAACGAATGATTTCAAAATTGTGTCAAATTTGTGAGTTAAATAAAATGATTGGGATAATATTGTATGTACTATTAATCTGTATATAGAAAAAAAACATAAAAAAATTGAAATTATATGAATCCTTAAGAAAGTAATAATGAGATAATCCGAAAAAGAATTAATGCACAGTTTAATACTAGAGAATGAGAAATACGGCTGTAAATTGAACAAAATGTGTAACGTATATCGAGTATATCGACATGTAAAATTTATAACTGAATAAACTAAGTAACTTTTTAATTAAACTCAAATCTATTTTTCGAAATATAGGTATAATTTCGTAAATTCTACGTTTGAAAATATCAAACACGTATATTTAGTTCAATGGTATTAGAAATGGAATTTGGGTTAAGAATATTTCGGTAGGACATTTGACCTATCCACGTATCTCAGAACTACCTGCATATTTGGCGACTGTCCAACAAACACTGCGTCATACACTGATTAGTTTAACAAATAATGAATTACGATGACAAGTTAACGGATTAACATATCGTTTGGGAGATTCGCTTACGTTGATGTAGATGTAATATACGAGTACATAATATTACAGTAAGCTTCATGTATTGAAATCGCCTAGATACGCTCACGCATACGAAATCAAAGCGATTGCGTACTAATTAGCTTTTTATTACATCGTATTTGTAAACAGCTGATTCGGAGTAGCGATCTTTTAATTAATGCTATCTTAGCTGATACATGGTGAAGATATCATTTGTTTGCGGCAACGTGTGCTCAGGCAGTAGGCATTGAACGGTGTAGCCGACCGACATATACCTATTAATAGCTACCTATGTTCATTGAATATTCATATTTGATTGTAGAAGTCTTTTTGGGGAATGAGATTAATTTGTGATAAGGTTTTTCTTGCGCCCTTTTTATCATTCCACTACTAGACATGGGTCTCCTCTCCGGGTCAAGGCCATAGTCGTTAAGGTTACATACTCGTATATCACCATTTTATTTATTTAAAAATTATTGCATGTGATATTTTTATTTAATATCACGTAAGCATACATTTAGTGATTTATTGGTTTTAGATTATTTATTTAAAATAAAATTTACTTTGAATAAATTAATATTTAAGATATTAAAGTATTAAGGTACCTACTTAAAATTTATGAGGCGTAAACGTAACTGTTGAAATGTGGGAGTGTACTACACTCATCTGCCTATCCCTTAGTGACTTACAGGCGTAATGTTACTTTTTAATATTTAAGGTTAGATACTAATAAACATGATTTGCACATAACACACCTATGTAGGTAATTAACAAATTGGCCATTAGGTACATAAATACATACATAGGTGAAACTTTATACAAAGTGTCCTCCAAGCAAATAGTATTGTGTTTTCGTGTAGGACACAGTTTCATTTCCGCGGAGGCAGATAATGAGTTGCAATGTGGGTAATACAAGGGGCCTCCCCCCATGTATCAGCAAACCTACGGCATAATTAAAGATAATTGATGGCATTATTCGTGACTTACATGAATCTGTCGATCATTCGAGATACTCCTATTATATAATTAAGTTTTAAATTTACTTATGATACCTAAACAACTGTTTTTATTGTTGAGCTATTGGACACGGGTCTCTTATCGAGTCTCGGCTTGAATTGCAAGTTCCCGTTCTAATCCGTATCTCTTTAACAAATAATTATTAATTGATTCTTACTTTTGTTTGCTATTAATACAAAAATCATATGATTACATAATTATATAGCGATGCGTACCGATAATGATACATTTCCACTATTTAATGATGTTAATAAAGTCAATTAATATGCTTTGTATTACTTCCATGTCACGGCTTTTATTTTTAAGAATCAAGGAAGGATCTATGTCCAGCAGTGGACGGGAATAATGATGATGATGATGATGAAGGAATATTTGCAGAAAAAAAAAAATCTAAGGTGTGTGAAGTCTGCCAACCCGCGCTTGGCCAGCATGGCAGACTATGGCCTTAACCCTCTCTATATGAGAGGAGACCCGTATTCCAAGTGGAATTGTAATGGGTTGGAAAAAAAATAAACCATTTTAGGCTCCTATACCAAATAGATACTGTAAATAGTCATAGTGAGTAGATTGTATATAGTTACAATGTAAACAGAACTGTCTGCCACTATTAGTCCCACTTGTCATCTATTCTGGTTGAATGCAATGTGAAATTATTCCGTTTGGCCGTTCTCTGTTCATCATCGTCATCATCATCAGCCTTTGGATGTCCACTGCTGGTCATAGGCCTTCCCTAACTGGCGCCACTCCTTCCAATCCTGAGCTTTCCGAATCCAGCATTTCTCTTTTCGTTTGGTAACATGGTGAAATGAAAAATGAATTGAAGTTGTTTTTTGATTAGACACATCTATCATTTACTCTATCATTTACATCATTCATACATCTATTTCTAACATCTATCATTTACATCAGTTTATTTTATTATTTTATTTATTATTTTATCATTTACAGATTAAGTAAGACTGCAATGACATTTGTGGTAGGTCTGATTTATGTGTTATTTTACACTGTCTTCCCAATTCGCACCGATAGAGCGGTGACAGATGGCTGTAGACCCCTAGCGGTCTGCGGCTCTTTCATTGAATGCGGTTGGCCGCAGTGTTCTTCCTACTTTGTAAGCGTCGCTGCTCCACAAACTTATGAATATGATACTAGGTCTGCTGTGGTTCGTGAACTTATGAATATCAGTGTTAGCTATCACTGCGCCGGGATATTGCGGAGCTTTTAATATTCTTTTCGATATCCAGCAATTTAGACGAATAAATTCACACTCCAAATTGCAAATTGCATTTTTATATTTTACCTGTTATTTACCTTAAGTGTAATTTTAATATTTTTTGTATGAGTTCATCTTGAATGGTGATTCTACAACAAAATAATGTGTGGCTTTTTATAAACCTAAGGGTTACATAATTTTAAATTACACAATCTTTTATTTACTGAATTTCCAGTTTTTTCTTTATTATTTATTTTATAAATTTGTCCATTCATAATAAATATTTGTAGTTTTCAGTATTGCTATAAGCGGAACTATTAAAATAGTTTTAATATGTACCTTAATAACGTGTTTACTTAAATTTTTACAAGATTCTCGACTGTTTAAACTACGCTATTGTTTCACAGTGACGTCATCCACCGCGAGACCGCTGATGTCTTGACAAGCGTGTGAGGCAAATTGAGTTACATCAAATATTTCGAATAAATATTGAAACGCTTATTAGCAGTAATATTCGTGTGGTTTAAAATTTAACTTACTATAGGAAAAAACGAGACGGAAGCAGGTTGGAGAGGGCAGTTCTTGGTCACGCAAATGTACATATATTGACTATGACTGTTGATGTGAGAAACTACTTGAGTTTCAGGAATAAAATATATTAACTTTTATTGGCGGAGACAAAATGGCAAGATGTTAAACGCGTTTTACAATTCTACACCGTAGCCTCTAAACCTAAAGCATACGACGTCTGTCAACCTGCAATTAGCCTCTGTTGGGACATAACCTGAACCTACCATGGTGTTATTTTGAGAGAACACTATGGTAAAAAATTACAATGAATTAAAATTATGGTTATGCAACAGAAATAAGTTGTTTATAGCGAATAAAAATAGCCATCACGCCAACTCTGTTGCGGCATAGGCAGAGAGCATCGAGCGCCACTTATCTGTATCCTCACAAACTTCCTTTGTTGCAACACCAAAATATGTACTTACAACGAATAAAAGTAAGCAACTACCTCACAGTAGGCACGTGGAAATAATGAACAACTAAAACTCACTAATTCCGCAGCTTTTGTCCCCAATCCGCTGTTCCATCTAACTGCTATAAGTGGGCTAATGTTATTTAGTTACCGTGTCCATTACGGAGGGCGTGGAGTCATGATGGGCTGATTAAACGCTTTATTAGATTACGTGCAACAGCGACATGTAAATGACCACGCGTTACTCGTATTTAGCGCCCGAAAACGTCGAAACATAATTCAATATGCGCATTTCGGCGTTACACAATTGTGCGATTGTGCGTTGCTCAATTTTGTAACCTAACATCACACCTGTAATTTCCGAAAGTATAGCAGAGGAGTGTAGTAGACTTTCACGTTTCAGCAGTTACGTTTACGTCCCTTGGAATAGGTGGTGAGACTATTGCCATACATCGGGCACAGATCCTGACTAGAAATTCTAAATTAGTAAAATCAAATAGTACCAGAATCGGGATTTGAATCCAGGATGTCCCGATCGGCAGTGGCATTTGCAACCACTCGATCAACGAGGCAGTTGCTCAATTTTGTGGTTTACTGATAAATGTCTCGTGAGTGTTTATATACATGATTATATACATACATACATATGTACAGACTTACTCTTAAGTCACGTAAGATTTTCGGGATGGAGCCACTAGTTGCTGACCTATACGAGGTCCTTCATCATGGGCTCCTACCGATCGCAGCGGAGTCGCAGCGGAGACTGAAAAACATACGTAAGTTAAGCCGGTACATATACAAACAATTTTGTGTTCCGAAATCTAGTTTGCATGTATAGCTATGAATGTAAAGATACGTCAAGTCTGACAGGATTGGGATATTTGACATTCGATGCACTCTGCGTATTCGTAAAGAATCTGGCGTGACGATATAATAGAGATATACAGGTAAATCCACGACTGGTCTGTTGATATAGTGGATAGGAATCCTAAACATGGAATCGGTGTTGTAGGTACAATTCACACTTACGACAAATATTTGTGTGATAAATAGAAATATTTGGTTTTGTTTCTAAATGTTAAATTATTTTTATACGTATGCTTTAAAATAAATATTTGTAGTTTATTAGTTCTCTGGCAGTGGTTAGATGCGAAGAGCTGAAGATCGAGCTCTGTGGCGCGCTATTGGAGAGGCCTATGTACAGCAGTGGATGGGAATAGGTTGATTATGATGATGATGATGAGTTCTCTGGTAAAATACTGACAATTAAACTAACAATAAATAGAATTAGGGGTAGGCTACTTGTGATCTTGAGTTAGGTTAAAAAAGTACCAATAGTCGTCAGCCATCATCATCATCGTCGTCGTCAAAATCATCGTCATCATCATCATCAATAATTTTACGTGCCACTGTTAGCCACGGGTCTTCTCTCCACCTAAGAGATGTTAAGTCAATTATCCGCCATTTTAACCCAGTGCGAGTTGTTAGACGGTACAAGAATTGTCGTTATTGAATAGTTAGTTAGAATAAATTTTTTGAAGTCTGAAACGCAAGGACTGGAGCCAAACAGACATGGTAAAGTCAAATAAAATATGCACAAAATATTCATTGGCCGTTAATAAAGCAAACCTCTTTGCATTTCAATCTTTACATAACACATTTCGTGGAACAACTAACGGTCGCCCTCCCGACTAATGGTCTGTTACCAGATTAAGTTCGTCCACGCGAACCGGCCATAAACTCGCTATAATATCAGACTGACCTATTGACCCTTTCAGCAGCGCTTGATTGACTTCCCGAACTCGAAATACACGTTTTTTTCTGTAATGTTTATGAAGCGTAGTTTTCTATTTTTGTAGCGTGAAATGGACCTTTTATTTCGAATTTTGTCGTCATCACTGCATTTTCTGTTTTAAGCTCACAAGAAAACGTATACAATACCTACTTGTATTTTATAGATAAGTCATAAATTAACTTACTGTTATTATTATTTTTTATCATAATGCCAGGTCCTTTATGGAGTAGTCAGTGTAAGAAATATTTTTACCTTTGCAGACCCGACATACTCGTACTTCTAGAATCATCTTTATATAGGCCCGCCTATTCGGAAAACTTCTCACTGCGACGACTATATACCGCAATTTGTCTATTACACTAATAAGTGGTTCGATAGTATTAATGTCTTTCTTACTAAGTTACTAGCTACTTAATTTTATCAACTAGTTGCTTGTTACTAAACTAAATTCGTGAATACATTTCGAATGGAATGTATATTCTAGAGGTAGTTTATACATGCGTCCTACGAACAGGAACGAAGTTACGAGTATTTAAAACGAGCCTTATTTTATTGATGTAATTAATGAATAAACCAATATGCCGTTTTGCTTTTAGTAGATACAGCGTAAACAGAAAACAAGGTGAACAAGTTTATTCTGGTGTCAAATGTTTAGCCAGCCGTGCGTTACCGACCTGACATTGATGACTAGTCATTGAGATTAATACTTAAACACACACACACACAATAAAAAAATCTACTTTTTATATGATAGATGTTTGTAGATACACACATATATTCATAGCTATGTCGTAAGTTACCGTATAATTAATATAATATATGATGTACAATTTGGTTATTAAAGTCATTGACTGGGATTCGTATTTCGTTTCACTGTTGGTTCCGCTACTAGGAAAGTCCTAGGGAATATTCCACCACATTCCGTCAGTGAGTTAGCAAATAAGTACATATATATCATTATCACGTATAATTTACGTTATAATTATAGACCGCCTCGTTTATCGAGTGAGTGCAAGCACGACTGCAGATTTGGAGGATTTAAATTTGATTCTCGGGTCGGGTAAAATCGTAATATCATGATAGAAATTTGCTTTTAAATACAATTCGATTCGATTCCAGACTGATAACAATTATTAAGGATAAGAACAGCTTCAACTGATCCATTCATTTCTACCCCTTCCAAAAACCGTGAGCTTCGAGAAAGTGCTAACACTTGCAACCGTGGGAAACTTTTTTAACGAGAGATTACTTCGGAAAATGATTATGTAGAAAACTGATTTAAAAAGCTTAATAAATGAACGTGTAAATCTTATCGGATATCAGTCTGTCAGTTGAGTGAACCGAATTAAAGTTATCATTAAAACTTCAAACTGCAATTAAATAAGAAAGCGGTATTTACTACAGTGATGGTTGGACTTGAGCTTGATTTAGGTACCCGAGAAGTGCTTAAAACTTAGTAGTAGCCGTGTCTAAAAATGTTTTCTATATGTTATGCGAGGTTGCTGTATATTTTACAACCTTAATATTATTATGATCTGCATGCTCTAGACGTGATACAGACAATAATATCATAAATTGTACACAATACAAGTGTACGAGTATCCCTCGTTGGTCGAGTGGTTGCGTAGGCGACTGCTGGTCGAGAGGTCCTGGCTTCGAGCGTCAAGTCGGGTACTACTGGGTAACGTATTACCCAATTACTCATCACTTAATTAAAGATGGGATGTATATCCTAACTGGTGAAACGTGGAAGTGTACTTCATTTTACTGCCTACCTCTTCGGGGATAGCAGTTGTGATGATACTTGTTACATTTATAGCAGTAAATTGCTAGCTATAAAGAACAGCATTTATCTCCTTTGATTCCTAAACATGTCTTAATATTTTCTCAAGAGATCCAAACAGCATGACACATAATGACAAACGGCTTTTGTTCCAAACTCATTACGAGTTGTTCCGCTATTAACTAAAATGATATTTTTCTTTGAAACCGCAAGTAATTTGCAGAGACCGAGGGCGACCTTAGCAATATTGCCTCACACGTAATTACACATAAAAACTTGTTACCAAAATGTTCCGCCTCAAGTAACCACATAGCTAATGTTTTATTAACCTAATATCTTGTCCGGATTTGTCCGAAGAGGCAGGCAGAGGAGTGTGGTAGTCATACGTCCCATTATGGAATAGTTGGTGAGCCTATTGCCACACACCGGGAAAATGTTTTATAAGCACGTAAAATATAATTACTTTAGTCGTAAATTAGATGTTATTAAAATACGAAGGTTGAAAGTCACACCGCAGTTTACTTAAAATAGAAAAGACAGTGTTAGACAGCGACGTAACAAAGTCCATAAAGCCATATATTAATATCATCATAAAATTATAATGTATTTAATGCAACACCTATGATTTATTTTATTATAACGGTATGGCTTATAACAGACGTTTTAATGTTAAACATTTCGAGAGTATAGATGTTTAGATGTTTGTTTGTTTACGACTGTTTTTAAATAAAATAGTTTAAATAAAATTAAATTCCACCTACAATTGGTAAGGGTTTTGCCAGTTCCCATAATTACTGTCTGAAAGCTTTGTACCCTATTGAGTTTCGATTTTTCAAACTTTAACAGAAAAAATGTACCTACTTCTTAGCTTAGCTTAGCGGTAATTAGTAATGCTGCAATGGACGCAGACATTATATTCCTGGGGCCAAGGAGTTGTTTATGCTTAATATTATTAGACTATTAATAACCTGTTACTCCTATATTTTTTTAGCTAAACATCCTGTTGAATTTCTATAATCCTGTCTCTTAAAGATGTCCTCTCCAGTAAAGTTTCAAATAGTTCCATAATTTCATAAACATTTATAGATCAAATGGTAGGAAGAGCGTAATTCGATTTCCTGTCTACGTAGTTCTCCTCATTATAACGAACTAGTTGGGTCAGTAACAACAAACTAATATCCGAACTCGTGAACTAAACTAATCTATCTTTTGCGTTAACACATAAGATTTATTTTTGAATAATTATCGGGGTGTTCGAAGGAAACAAATTGTGTGTTAGTGCACACATCTGTCACCGAAATTAATATTCGACTTTCTTCTGATTATTAAAAGGCTTATTAAAATTGGATGTTCGAATTATTTATGAATGCGCGCCTGTTTCCTTTTCACTGTTCAAATTGATTCTCCTGTCAATGGATCGGAGACAGCGCACTTCAAACGCGTAGAAACTGTGCATAACGGTTCCAAATTTAAAAATATCGCAATGTTTTTAATGTCATTTGTTAAATCTTATCATAGACCGCAATATTAATAACTTAATTTAAGAATTTAACTTAATGTAAGAAAATATTTCAGCAATAAAATTTCGGTATTGTCTTTTCCATCCAATATTGTCTATTCCATCCAGTATTATCTATTCCATCCAGTATTGTCTATTCCAGACTTTTATATAAAATGTGATTATCATTACTCAAATACGAAAACAGATAGATATGTTAATTGTTTAGGAAAACTGACACTGGTGATGTAACATCTTAAATGTTTATAGAATATAAAATGATGAACAGATTTCCCGGTGGCACTTCACTTCGTTTATCCATTTAGGTACATAATACTGTAGATTGACGAGTGCTTGAGCCAGATTTGAACCGCAAACCACTTCAGCCGGAAACTGATACCTACACCACACTACCATCACAGTACTAATAAGCTAAAACATTAAACATGTGACACACTGTCTGACACGAAAATTTGTTTAATGTCAATTTTGTCATTTGCTCATGTTCCAACATGGTAGATATTGATTTTACTACTATTTTGTACAAGTTCTACGAAAAGTTCGCGGTGGGTCTAATTAATTTACGTAAATAATCCTATTGCATGACATATAACATATTACTATCACAGCGAAAACACTATGTGATTAATATATGACCACCAAAATTCTGATTTGAAAAATCTTGTGTCTGAGCTCACGACCTCAATGAAATGTTAAAAAAGAACATTAAAATATTCTATTTGGAACACGAATTGGTCCGATCTCGAAAAAATGAATTGTAAATTTAAACAAAACATATTATTTTCCATTAGCAAATGTACTCTTCATTAACAAATGTACAATAACATTAGCAATGTACAACACAATTTACTTAAAGTAATTTATTAGTAATCAGCGTAAACATTGCCTTAAATCTCTCTTGGCCTTGGCTAAAAAATGTAAATGTTTAA
The DNA here is from genome assembly GCA_018244855.1 of Elbella merops. Lineage (NCBI taxonomy): Eukaryota > Metazoa > Arthropoda > Insecta > Lepidoptera > Hesperiidae > Elbella > Elbella merops. The sequence goes on from DWMG01000703.1 coordinate 11,015, forward strand.
CACATATACATGTAGATCTAATGAACATTTAATAACAAACGTTAAACTGTATACATTGATAGGAAAACATTACATTTCTGAAAAAAATTGGTTCCACTGGAAGTTTATAGATATCAAATTGTACACATAAAAAGGTACACCTTTATCAGTATGGGCAACGTTTAATTAAGAAACAACTGGCTGCGTACAAGTAGACTCAATATATTGTTGATACTCTTCATCTCACTGACCGATTCGACTGTCGAAAATATCATTTTTGAATAGCTCTAAACGTGTAGGAGGGCGTGGGTTTTATTTAGATTACTACTAGGAAATCTTATTGTTATGACATCACTGTTATAGCCAGAATCCAATGCTCTAAATTTTGTTTTATTGCATAAACTGACTAATAGGTAAACGGACAGAATTTACAACGTGGTACCTAGTTCGAAGGACTTTATAAAGTATTTCATGTAACCATTTTAACACTACATTATGTTTCTTCAAACAAGGTAACGACACGGGATCACTAGTGAATAATAAAAAAATCATAAGAACTCATACACGGCAGTCTGAATTTATATTATGCAGGCACCCTGCTATGGTACTCTGCTAAGCTGATAAGTTACGTACACCTATAAATGGCTATACATATTATATTTCTATATCTATATTTATATAGATAATTTAACATCTAAACACAGAACGAAATATTTGTGTTGAGTTCAGACTACTATCTATACCAATACATATCGTACCCATAACTAATATGTTTTTTATATAAGTAATTGGACATTCACGAAAACGAGTTTAATCCTTATTTTTAACTCCGAACAAGCAGACCAAGGTAAGCGACTAAGCCGATACATATGTAGAATAAAAAACGTGTTGCATTTTGTGAATTCTCACCAAATTCGCGGTGACATCACTGATCGCTCGAATTGCCTTTAACGATAGAACACATGCAAACAAACATACATACATAAATACGCATGCGCGTGTGTGGGCGCACATGGAATTCTAATTTTACCTTTTCGAAGACTCATCTCATATTCTTGTGCATCAACTTGCATGACTCATTAAAAGTCCAATGGCGTGGCGCGCGCCGGACAACATATCACTCCGAATAATGTTAGCATATTTATCAAATGTTTATTATTTTGTAAAATGGATTTTAATATCAAATTAATTACGCATTTATTATATGCACTGATCCGTAAGTCTAATGGTTAGTAAACCTGGTTATTGAGGCTCTGAGTTCGAGTCCCATTCAGGTCAAATATTTATGTCCTAAACACGACTTTTTGTTCTGTGTCTGGGTATGAAAGAATATCTACATTTGTAAGTTTATATTTCTATCTGTATGTGCAGTTTAACAGCCGTTTGGTTATCATTGCACGGGCTCTGCCTAGATTAGGATAAGATGACCCTATGTGGCGATGTCCCAAATTAATACTATCAGTGTATTGCATGAAGAATGCCCTAAGTTTTGGGGAATTCCAGTAGGTACTTAGTTGCGGGACGTAGAAAAGCTTGCGATTATTTTGGGTTGATTCTCTTCTATTGTCACACCGCGAATCACTCACAGCGTCGATATTAAATAATAACAATGACTCAACAGCACATATTTCAAATATATTACAATTGAAAATTTACTCATTTTAAGAAAACCGGTGTTCAATAGCAGAACGATGTATTGATGATGATATATAATTTCCTTCTTCATAACGTTCGCCAATAAAAATGGGTAATGTGCAGTCATTTTATTGAATTAATGTTATTAAATTGTAATTTATATAGGATTTATGTGATATCTTCCTGTGGAAATTCATATCTAGGTTTAGATCTCTGCTAACATTATGACACCTATATCCCTTAAGCAAGATACTTCATTAGACTGATACCAGTACAGATAAATATAGCCACTCTTCCAACTCCTACCTGTTTTGAAATACACCTGTTTGAATGTATGATCATCAATATTATGTTATTATTACTATATTATCACGCCAGATCCCTAAAGTAGCAGGCAGAGAGCATTAGTACCAACTATATCTGTCGTTACAGAGCTCACTCTCCTTATACACTAAACTTGTTCATTTATGTAACATTTATGAAAATCATTATTCCCTATCTATTGTCAAGACGGTATATATCTTGTGGTCACCGAGCTAACGGTGTCGCGCTGTTCCGTGAATGGAACCCAATTTTATAGGTTACCTTGTTTCAGAAAACTTACGTAAACCGTCTGTAATACCAGTGATAAGCATCGGAAATTATGTTAATATTCCGTTAGTACGTGAATGCAACGGTACGCTTCTCAAATATCTTGCATATTGAAACTTGAAATTTACATAATAATATGTTGGCTAAGTGCATTGACGATGTACCCACGTAATAAAAGATTCCGGATCGATTTTTAAAACGGTACTTTTTCATTGATGTTCCTATCTTTTGATCTGTTGTTTTGAAAGTTGGCGACACTCGGAGCTTACTTTATTTTTTTAATAATCAACCATTATTCGATTATCACTTTATCACCTTTTCTTAACTGCGATAGCCTTGGATGTAATTATTTTCAAAATGTCTTCAAAATTGGAAAGATCAATTTTGGAAACGTGTCTTCTCTTAAGTTGAAAACGTAAAGGGCATCCTGCTACGCTAGTCAAGAGCACTGACGGATTTTATACACACTAGAGAATATTACGAAGGACTCTTAAGTGTGTAGTTTTCGTCACGATGTTTTCCTTAAATAAAGTTTACAGTAAAGGATACTTTAGTCATAAAAATAGGACAATAAAATATTTTTATGAGGCTTTTAGTGGTTTAAAGGACATTATCAAACAGTCGTTTCCATTGTTTAACTACTAAAAAACAGTATTAAAATCTTATCCGAGGTTCTCAAATCCATTTAGTATCGTTTAAAAGCTGTTTATTTTCAAATTCCTCAATAATTCTCATATCTTCACGTTTTCAAACTGAATACATTTTAATATGTACATATTTTAGTGTGTTATTTTCAGAGTGTTTACAATCTGCAGTCCTAATCATTTACGAAACAGAATCAACGAACATATTATTTTAATAGATATTAATGCGATCCCTACTGGTATACTACGTGCCATGCTTAAGGAGCGTCTCGTTAATGAATATGAAGTTATTTTTAACTGAACGGATGCTGCCGAGATTTGGGTCAGGAGATGGCTATAGTGCTTGTTCTATGATAGCTTCGCTCGCGGCCTTGCTTGCCTCCTATGTAATATAACTTTAGAGAATTCTGCATTTACCTGAATAAAAAAAGATAACTTAATTTTTGAACAGTTATATTTATGTTTTTATTGCATAGCTGGACTTCTGCACTTCTTTTTTGTATATTAGTGTTCTTAAAATAAATGAAAATTGGCAAAAATATATGATAAAAACAGGAAATCATGCAGCCAAAACTGAAATTTCTTGACCATAAATCGTGTACTAAACTTTTAATCTGGTGGTAAATTTATATTCAACACGACATTTTTGAAACGCCTTTTAATCTACTGTAAAATATTATTTTGAATCGATTGTAAGAAATATATATAAAGCTTAATAAATTTAAAGCTGCTTATAACGAAACGGATGCTCTGAAGAGGCGATGTGGGTCAGGCGTGCATGGGCTTCACAAAGAGTGGTTATTTACAGATGCCGGGATATGTGAATGGAATGTATAAAGTTGACGTTTTACGTATGAGACGAGAGATAACACTAACTTGTTTCGAGAATGTTCTCATAGCTTACGGGACTAGGCAGATGCGCCAGTGGCTCCGTGGCTATAACGTGCGATTGGTAATATATGTCTTTATGTTTCAAAAATGTGATTACATGCATTTTAATGATATTTCCTTTTTATTCTCATCAGGTACGCTACTCGGTTTTCAATGGCCAAGACTAACCATAAACATGTATAACTTGTAAAGTTGTTCATGTAATTCGTTTTCTGTGTTATTTTTTATTATTTTTGTTCTGTTTCAATTTTATTATAAGGTTTTGTTAAAATAAAATAGTCGATGGAAATTTTATTGAGTTGAAAGCAAAATAAAAACGTGCATTCGCTGCACTATTTATTAATGCTTTATTAATCTAATTTAAAAGAATTTGGGTGGAGACACCCACAAAACGGTCAATATGTATAATCTTACTAATATACAGAGAACTGGCTCTCTCCGATATGCATATATTTTTGTTGCTCTCACATTTGAACTTGTGTTTACGAGTATGCGAGCGTGTCTACATTTATTAATTTAATTATTTATAAAGATGAATAATACAATTTATCAATAGAATTTCAAGAACACACCGTTATAAGGACCAACATTGCAATTAGACTCTGAAATACGATTCATTCTAAATTATGTTCAGGTTGAAAGGTTGGTCTGTATATATAATAATAATAATAATATCTTGCGCCATCTGATCCCAAAGCAAGGAAACGGCTGATACACAACATATATACGTACAGTACGTACGTATATACAAATTATATACAGTTATTATTGTACATATAGATAATATATAACGTTGTTACATATAGATGATATATAAATGTATCTAATATAGATAGAATGAATATTTGAATATTAGGAGTTGATATAAACAAGGCTAATGACCCCACACTCCTCTTCTCCCTTCTGCTCTCCCCCAACGATATTATATCGCACTGCGTAGGTGCAGACCAATAGACCAATTTATGGCTTGCTACTCCGAACCATTGAGAAGAAAGATATTCAGTAATTCGATACATCGTAAAATTGTACTTTCAATAGCGTGCAGTATTGGTGACAACAATGTATTTCGTTGCTCCCGTGGCTTCATCAATTGCTTAGTAATGCTGAATTCTGAACCTGGGGTTGTGTGTTCAACTCACAGTTCGCATATTTGTGTGATGACTGTTTATCTCCTGTGTGTTTAGCTGTTATACTATTGTCTACTTATATTATTATGTTTTCATATTATTATTATCAGCAGACCAGGTCGGTTAGGGTCATGGTCACCCCAGGGATAGGCAGAGAGCACTAAGTGCCACCAATATCTCGGTCCTTACATACCTGCTGTGCTTCTTCCACATTTATTTCTCTTTTCATAAATGCGCGCAGGTTTTGGCGATTTCTAACACCCCTATTAGGCAGTACTTGTTCTGTTTGCTCAAGATAGGTGGTTAGATGCGAAGAGTTGAAGATCGAGCTCAGTGGCGTGCAAAAGTGGACAATGATAGGCAACTAATGATGAATATGTGGTAACAAACAACATCTGGTCATCACGACAGAAGCTCTGCCGTATGAAATCAGATAGCCTCCGTAAAATTGTTCCAAGCTATAACATATCGTACAATATTATCAAAATACACAAAATGGCGCTTACAGCTTATTCACATCGATATTGACATTGCATTCCCTGAGATGTTTTGATCCGACGCGATAATATGTAACACGTGCTAAGTAGCCGCCCATAAACAATAAACGCAAGCCATAAAGTGCTACCGAAATAGCTTCAATGCATCGAATTTACATCGTGCATGAGTCCCCTACCACGAGCACGAGTTTACCTAAACTGAAATTGCTATTAGTATAATGTAATCACGCCAGGTCCATTATGGGGGAGGCAAAGAGCACCTAACCAAATATCGCCGTCCTTACAGACTGGCCAGATATGCATTCTGGTTTCGGAAACTTCTAACTCTCCATCGGTCAGTGCTAGATCCATGTGGACAAAAAAGATGCTTTTATTATTATGTCATCTCACCACGTCACTTACAGTGTAGCCAGGGTTATTGCTATTGTTAGTAAGTACATTTATCAATAGGCGGTAACTATCTGATCTTAAAGCAAATTGTTAGTGACCTTCTAACACACTCCGGGTGGCTTCAGCTCTTGCATGGGTTTGCACCTGCTCTATACAAGCGTTTCTGGGATTTGGAGGACACCTTCAAGAGGGGAGCGTGAGGTTCTTGAGGTTAAGCCTTGTCTTGCAGCCTTTAAAAAACACCGACATGAATTAATAACGGAGCACTCATAAGGACCTTCGGAAATCAGCAATAGAACGTAGATCAATTTAAAGCAAGTTTCTTCCAATTCCAAAACTAAGTGGGCGGACTCTAGAAAGCCTCAGTTACATTCCTGTATAAACTAATATTTACCTAGTACGCTACTAAAGTGTCTGTATGTATTTATTGAAAAGTATAATAGTAACAAATATTCACCTATACCTATTTCTGCATTATGGCATTTTCAACACTGATGAGAATTATATGAGAACTACTGAGAAACCAATGAGAGCTGATGGTAAAGCGCGCAAGCATTCCATATCAGTGCGTATATGGAGTGTTTATTTTAGTCTCCAATCGGATATGCAATGAGTAGCAGTGGTGATTTTATGCTCTACCAATGTTTATTTTGAATTTGTATTCGGACTTAAGTGGATTTTATTGTTTGAACGTTCCTGCAGGGTTGTTGACCCGCGATAGTGCCATGGAACGAGTACATAGGTAGATGTTCAACATATGAGCAAATATCTGGTTCTTGTTCTTAGAAAGCTGATGCATGATAGTGTGGACAACGCTTCGACAATATTCCATTTTCTGTTTCCTGTATTTTATTGCAAATTAATAATATTATCTCTCTACAACAGGAGTTACGGGAACAGTATTACAACCGTTTCTTAAATATGTAGCTGTCTTCAATTTTGTCAGTGTTCGCCCTTATTGAGAAGCTCGTAGTTGTACGGTAGGTGCAGATTCTCTGAAAAAAAGATTCATGAAACCTGAACTAGCACCTTTTTTCGGTGGCGATTACTAAAATATGTTCCATAACTTTTCGCTGCTGATGATTTAAAAAAAAAAATAGTTACTGAGGAGTTAT
>DWMG01000704.1:0-17882 GCA_018244855.1 Elbella merops
TATTAACCTCTTGATTAACGGCAACCCTTGCACTAGCACAAACAGATAGCTCTTTTCACGTGCTGAGTAACTTAAACAATAAATAGGTTAAATAAACAATGTACATGAATTAAGATATAGAAAAAAAAAAAGTCTTACAACATCAGAAAATAAAATTATTTCGATTTGTAGAATATAATTTGTTGATATTTATTTCAGAAGGCGATACTCATTACACTATGTCTGAGCTTGATGCAGTACTGTGAAGCGTATAATATTCTGTACGTTATACCATTTACATCGAAATCTCATTACATAATGCTGAGACCCATAGGTTTGGAATTAGCTCGTAGAGGCCACAATGTGACGGTCATCACGGCGAACAAGGAAGTCAACTCGCCGGAAACCTACAGGGAAGTCATGGTGGACAACAAAGAGATTTGGGAATTTATTGGTATGTTTTTGCATATTGCTTACTCTTCCATTGTATTATCGGATTTATGATTTGTAATAAATAAGTTATCACTAAATAACGAAATAAGTTCTTCAAAACAATATATGCATAAATTGTTATATTTTCAATCTAATACTTTACCACTTTTTCCATAATTATATCGATTCCCAATAACTCTTCTGTATTATTTTTCACTAATTTTTAAATTTATTTATTAATGTCTTAATATTTAATGTATCATAATATTATATAATTTTAGTAAATATAATACATAACATTAATGTTATTTTGTAATTTCTGTATTATTTTCATTAATGTATAATAGTTTGATCAAACTATTATCGCTCCATTGTATATTTTTGATTGACAGGGGGCAAAAGACCGAATGTATTCACAATGGTGGATATAACCGCCGAAGAGTTCCATGACAAAATTTTTTGGATGGCCGGGAGTGCTTTCACCGAAGTGGTTCTAAATTCCAGCGACGTACAAAACTTTCTGAAGGAAGATAACTCATTCGATTTAGTTATCGCCGAGCAATTTTTTCAAGAGGCGTTATACGCTCTATCGTATAAATACAAAGCGCCTTTGGCTTTGGTGACTACTTTTGGAAATTGTATGAGACATAATATTTTAACAGGAAATCCTCTCCAATTGAATACGGTTATATCGGAGTTTCTCGATGTGCGCGATATGACGAGCGTGTGGGGCAGACTGCGGAATATGTACTTTGCTCTGTATGAATATTTCTGGTGGAAATACTGGTACATAGGTAAACAGGAGCGGTTGGTGGAGAAATACATGCCCGATTTACCCCAGCCAGTGCCCAGATTGTATGAAATACAAAAGAATGCTTCCCTGTTTTTGATCAACAGCCATTACAGCGTGGACACGCCTGCTGCTTATTTGCCTAATATTGTGGAGATCGGAGGGATCCATCTTTCAAAAAGCGAGGCTAAACTTCCGTTGGTAGGTTGGGGTGAATTTCTGTTGTATTAAGTGTATGTGCATTACAAAGATATCTTCCATACATTACAAATACATACATAAGCATGTTATTAAATCGATAACATGTCCTTTAAACTTGATTACAGAGTATTCTATTGTAAAGGAACACATCATTACCTAATCACATGTTCACAAGAGGAAATGACAAGTTAGTTTGAAATTATCCTCAATTAAATAAAGTATCTACGATAACTACATACATACCAATTGTAAAACACGTTGCGTTATTACACTGCTGGTGTCTATTAGTTTAGGTAAATTATATAAGATCCGTCAGGTGTTTCCGACGTACGGCTCTTATTTCCAACAACAACATCGGCCTGTCTCGGTTCACTGCTGGACATAGGCCTCCCCTAATGAGCGCTATCGTGCCCTGTCCTCGGCTTGTCACATCCAGCATCTGCCTGCAGCCTTTCGCAGATCATCATCCCACCTGCACTGAGCCAAAGGGCGATGGGAACTGATTTCTGATTTCCAGTTTTGCAAAATGTTTCTTGATAAAAGATGACGCACATGTGCATGGAATCACGTAGGTCTTGTATTATTGTGACAATGCGAATTCATTATAGTAGATGCATCTGTTCTCCTAAGCTCCACCTATAGTCTTCGTCGCCTTATATTATTTCACCGCAAATACACTGCCTATCTCTAGGCGTGGTCTTCAGGAACTTTGATTCCTATTGTCCTTCCAAATAGTTCAGTGAGCAGAGCCGATTTTAATCACATGCAGAACTTTAAGACATTTTAAAACAATCTATTTTAAATTTCAAATTCTGCCCCAATAGTGGGAAATTTATGTAGTCTTAGTGGAAAATGTTAAAAGCAGCTGGTCAGTTGTTCTCTTTGTGTACTCTCTTATGCTTGAACAGCCGACCGTATCCGCTTATTTGAACTGCTCGGCCGGTTCCGAGAGGTTCTAACCGGGTCCGAGCGAACTATCCTGTGAGAGCCGTTCGGCTCGCTCCGCTGTATAGACCTTTGGTATTTTTGAAACCAAAAATGCTCTCCGCTATTTTCCGAATCGAACTGTGTAAGGAGCCAAAGTCTGTTATTTTCCTTCTAAGGAATGTATTCATATTCTGTTGTATACTTCCATCTAAATGTCTGTGGGCTGTGTATAATAAAAGATGCAGAATTAAGTCTTTTTGCTTTATCGCAATGACATACCTCGCTGTGTTGTTCAGGAAATAATTCATACATATATAGGTGTATACAAAGATATTGTTATTACATAAAAAGAAAGTCGCCGTCATATTTTTTTAATATTGTTATATTCCCATCTCTTATTTACGTCTGGACGAAATGCAATTTTATAAATTAAATTCTTGCGAAACTGTTCACGCAGGCGGTGAGTGTTCACACAAGATTTCTGCACAATTTCCTTGTTCGTTACGATATTGTATCATTTCTTATTGCACTCTACATTATTTTATTTTTCTTTTTTTTATTACATTCTACGGTTTTCTATTGTACATTCCATTCCATTTTATTGTACATTTGTGGCAATTATAACGTAGTTACAGCGGTTTTAAATTCAGCCTTCCACTGCGGGGCCTATGGTTTAAGTCCTAGTACATATATATTAAGAACAAATGCACATTTTAATATTGAATATCATGATTATATACGGACCGGCCTAACTCACGTAACGTACGTTTTTGGAATGGCCCGACTAGTTACGGTCTTGAAAAATTTCTCTAAGGCGCGTGAAATCTGCCAGTTTGCACTAATCCCGCGTGGCACACTATGACACTAACCCTTCTCATTCTCAAAGGAGACCCGTGGGCAACAGTGAAACGGTGCAAGGGTTGACAATGATTCTCGTCTTGTAATTAGGCCCCACGGAGCTGTTTGATATTCATTGATTATTGGTAGACATGTTGTAATTTGAGTTGTACTTATATGTTTTAGGATATTCAAAAACTCTTAGATGAAGCAGAGCATGGAGTAGTTTATATGAATTTCGGCTCAAATGTACGCAGCTCAGAGTTACCGGAGGACAAAAAGAGGGCATTCATGAGCGTGTTTCGAAAATTGAAACAAACAATAATATGGAAATGGGAGGATGACGAATTAACGGACAAGCCAGCCAACTTAGTCACCCGGAAGTGGTTGCCCCAAAGGGAGATACTCGGTAAGAGCCATTTCGCTTGAATTAATTAGGGTCCGCACCCAATTCTTCATTTGGCGTTAGTTGTGCTCCGAGCCGATGAGTCTGAATGTGGGCGCTTACACGGAGCCGGCCATGCCGTCGTTAGTGATTGAGGCGAATGGTGTTTCCTCTCTATCATTACGTCATAAAACGTAGGAGCAAAATTATGCGCAGATAACGATTCTAGATATATGTTTCGCATGAAATACGAGATATAGTCATTCTTAGATTAGGCAAAAATCGAGAAGATAACGTTGCATATGTTATAATATTAGGTCTGAGAAAAGTATTGTCGGTTCATTGTAAATTCCCTCATTTTAGATATAGGTACATTAACTTATCCAATCTTGATGGGTAAAATATGTATTCAGCGTTTACTATTCCCAGACCGCAATCGATGACTGCTAAAAATGTACTGCTTCATAAGTTTAAAGTTTCCAAAAGCGACAGTTGTTGTACCTACTTAGTTAAAAATGAATGAGAAAAAGGATGTAGGAGGATTTGTCCGTGTTTAGCTCACTATATGTCTGTTTTCTGGGTATCTGTATTTAGGGATCTAGAGTTAGAAAAATCATTTTTGATTTTGAGGATTGATAGATACCCACTTGTTCTTCGCTCAAGTTTTCATAAATATTCCTACATGACAATACATGCTGTTATAGATAATATAGACATGTAGAACGTGTTTTGTTTTAAACATTGAAAAGGCAATTTTAACAGCATGTTAAGTCTGGTTCAATTATGGATAAGCAGAACAGAACGTGTGTAGTCCTAATTTATTGCATGTTGTCCCTTAGGACTAGTTCACAAGGGTTAAGGTCAGTCGTTCAATGTAAATTAAAGCCAGTAAATTCTCCCTTGCTTTGTAGTACACAGGGTATGACGGAGGGTGGTCCATCCCTGTTCTTTGTCGGGTCGTTAGGGCTAGAGCTTGGTAAACTTAGTATACACCGACTTATTAAATTTGACTAATTAATGAACAATGTCTTAAATTATGTATCTACGTACTTTGTGTGAAATAAAGCGATGTGACAAGGTAAGTCGATACTTTGTTAGTGCATTATTAAATTCCAAACATGACGGAGATGTTATTAATTGCAATAACTTGTTTAATACATAATATTCCAGCGCACCCGAACGTCGCAGTGTTCATATCTCATGGCGGGCTGATCGGAACGCAAGAAGCAATCTTCAACGGAGTTCCGATCATCGGTATTCTAATTTACGCGGATCAATATAACAACTTGCTCCAAGTGCAGCAAACGGGACTCGGCAAGATGTTGCTTTACCACAGTATTAATGAAAATACCGTAGAGGACGCTCTTTTAGACGTCCTTTATAACGAATCCTACAGGAACAAAGCCAAAGAGCTCTCGGCTAGGTTTAAAGATAGACCGATGAAGCCGCTCGATGCGGCTGTATATTGGGTCGAGTACATTATAAGACACAAGGGCGCGGATTTCATGAAAAATTCCGCGCGAGACATGAGCTGGTTTTCGTATAATATGTTAGATTTGTATATCTTTGTTTCTGTCGTAATGTTCATATTTGTCTATGCTGTTTATATATCCATTAAAACTTTGCGGCAAATATCAAGACATATTATACAGTTTGATGAAGGAAAGTTAAAAGTTTCATAACTAATTGGGTATACAATAATCTTTATATTTATAATATTATGATTTTTATAATATTCAACTGTGGGTATTGGGTAAGTATTTCTCATGGTAAATGAAATAATAATTTTGACCTGTTCTTAGAAATTATCAAATTAAATTAACAAACATCAAGGTTAATAAAATTGTAATTTTATAATTTTATCGTCACCTCAGTATTTTAATTGTGAACATGTGTGTTTAATGTACGCGTGTCCAAACGTAATAAGTAGGTACTTCGATTTCATGTTGGAAACATGTTTGTTTCATTAGGTTTTTTCTATTGTCTCTTTATACGTCTTTTATTGTGTTAATTATTTATAAAATCATTATATTGTGAAATAAAAAGCTTTCTGTTGTTCTACTATTTTTTGTTCATAAAAAGTACCATCCAATAATCGAAAACGGTTTCCACGCAATTGCTTTGGTTAAAATTATATTAACCCCTTAAACCGGGTTACTGATTTACTGAGTTTTCGTATCCGTTTGAGTTCAAGCTCAAGGCTGTAGACCCTGAGGTTGTGTTTACTGAATCTGCAGCTTATAACTTGGGCATTGCTACTCGGATGATTCCTGTTGCTTCACAGAAAGCCAAACTTACTTCCGACAGAGATCGAAAGTTTTTCCTAAGCACTTTTCCAGAAAGGCGTAAGGAGAGTTCTCCTTCCAAGTTAGCATAGCATTGACTAGTTCTCGGGTGTTGCTAATGTTAATAGGCGATGACAACCATTTACCATTAGATGACACGCCTGTTTGCCAGGCTAAACATAAATGGAACAGTATTGGGTGTTTAATGTTAATTTGGGTACTTCGTACCTGTTTCGTTAGTAGCTAAAGAAACAACGCCGTTCGATAAGGAAATGAAATCTCGAGGGTTTGGTTAATTCATTAAGAACTCGATAACAATTAGCAAAATGTGGGGACGCGCCATTGTCCACCGAGTTCGAGGCAGCCACGATACATAAAACGTACCTAAGTCCGGATTGTATAATTAGACAAATATTGAACTTGGCGATGGTGTTTGAACAGAAGGGAACGCTTTGTGTCGAAAGGGGCTGCACTCGTAATAGGAGGTTTCGACTGTCCGCTATGAAATCTAAATGAGACCTAAACGAACTTCAGCTTTGGAAAAAAAATTATAAGTTCAATGGCGCTAGATCCAGTTGCAAACATATATATCAAGAAGTATTTATATTAAATTATTGTTATTATTACTATATCATCACGCCAAGTCCCTTGAGTAGTGGATGGCGAGTGTCGAATGGTAAATTTTCTGACAGACCTGACGTACTCCATCCTACATATATGAAGTTTTAAAAATATTTACTTAATTACTATATATTTAATTAAACATTATTTTTACAACAAATTTAAGTTTGGTTTTGGATAACAATTGTTAATTTAAATTTCATTGCGACCTTACAAAGACTAGTCTTGTAGTGTTGTGCTAATTAAAATTCTTTTCTAGCCCACTTATTTTCATTTCTGCCTTTTTTATTAAACGCCACATGTTTATTCATTAAGATACACGTGTACATATGAAAGTTATTGTATAACATATTTTGATTTTATTGTAATTATGATGATAACGGAATTTTTCATTATCTTTTAAATTATTTTCTTTACTGTAATTTAAATCAAGCTTATGGTGATTTTTAAACAACGTTTTTGAGCAATTGCAGGAATTCGGACAATTTTTTCCTTGTACAGCCATGCGTGATTTTTTTTTACTTTATTTCTTGTACGTATTTTTGTATTGTCTTCTCGGATCTATATATTTAAAATCGATCTCCAACCCGCATGCCCAGCGTGGAGATTACGGCCATAAACCCCCTTTTGGGGAGGGCTATGTCCAACAGTGGACTAAGATAGGCTGATGAAACAATATAAACAATTAATAGTCGTTAAAATATCACATCTCAACCACACATTTTACCTTAAGGTGTACTAATTCTTATTACGTTTATGAGTTGGAATAGTTTAATTATAAAATAATAGAACTGCCTCGTTGGTCGTGTTGGTTGCAAGTGCAACTGCCGATCGGGAGGTCCCGAGTTCGATTCCTGGGTCGAACTCTACTAAATTTTCTTATTTGGATTTTCTAGTACTGGTTCGGAGTCTGGATACGTGCCCGATGCATAACAATAGGCTCACCGCCTATTCCATAGTGCGACGTATGCGTAGCCGGTGAAACGTGGGAGTGTTTTGCATTCCTCTGCCTACCTCTTCGGGCATTACAGGCGTGAAGTTACGTTTATAAAACAATATAAATTGGGACATTATAGAACTTAATTTCGTTGACAATAAGGTATTTACGAGTATATATATGATGCTTCAGTAACTATAAGATTTGTTAAACACGGATATTTTGCAGGCGAGTACATCGCAAATCTACGGACATGAGCGTAAGTTTCACGGTATATTTAAATAGCAAAATATATTAAATCCCATGAACTACCTTAAAAATTTCTCCTCCCGAAAAGAAAGTTCCCTAGTAATAAAAGCGTAATGGAAGTTGGTCATTATATTTCTCGATATACAAATTTTTTTCTTAGGCCAAATGAAATTTTCGAGAACAATAATGCGATGTAACGTTTTCAATCATATTCGGGCAGACGATATAATCCGAGCGCGGCGCAGATCGGCGACAGCGAACTATTTTGAGGTTGTAGCCTACCTCATTAAGAGTTTGCAATTAAAACTTCGGATTCAGGCAGGCATTCAGCGAGGAATTAACGCCAATGCGAAGTGCCTGGCGACGGGAGTCGGAGTTGAAACAACGTCACAGTCATTTTCTTAATTTTAGTAAACGAGGGCCTTGTTTGTTTTATAGTCAACGCGATTTGTACAAGCGAATCTACTTTTGCGTCATCTTTTCGCCCCCACCCTTATATTTTATGCTGTTTCACCGTAGAAATAGCGACGATCAAAATTGGTACACTTTTAATATTAAAAGGCAAAGCAAACAGGCACACGGTTCAGGCTGTAGGCCTCCCCAAAAGGGGGTTTATGCCCTTAATCTCCACGCTGGGCATGCATAATAAGCGATTATCGACAGGTAAAGACATCTGCAACGTTAACGAGGTTACTTTTGAAGAATCACATGTTACAGCGTATCTTAAAAACCTCCGAAATTAACTCTTTTTTAAGCAAGCTCTTTAAAAAGCACACAGGTCTTTCTTATACTAATAACTGTGATCACTTTACAAATTGAGAAAGTCTTTTTGCTAATTGTTCGTCGTAGTTTTCACAAATAATGCATTACTCCTGGCGGAGCAGTTTAAACACGCTGTGGCGGTATATTTACAGTTGGTTCATAAATAACCCGTGTCCTGATTCCGAACTAGCCACTACAACGAGGCTTTTTCATCCGCCGTGCGCGCTGACGAAACTTTGCCAAGCTCTGCTTTATCATTACTAGGATGTGGCTACGTTTTGCTTGACTGCCTTGTGGAGGCTTTAACTTAGCTTTGCTTATTTACTTTGTTTGTAATATTACATAGTGAATAGTGTTCTTCATCATCTGTCTGTGTCATTTCAGTGCCAGATATAGGCCTCTTCTACAGGTCGTTTTTGTCAGACGACTTCACCACAGACGAGTGAGGTTGTCTTGGGCTTCTAACTTCGAATTTGGAACTCCTTACACCAACTACTATCCTTACTGATGGCATTATTTTACGGAAATTCGTTGCTATGGACATTAAGTATTTTTACTTTGCCGCGATTCGTCAATAACGTCTTTCGGATAAGTGGTTCAAGATTAGAGAAAACGCAGATTGACCGATGAGAAGTAATTGCTTTAAGTAATTCGATGGATATCTTATATTGGACTTTATGCTGCATTGCCATCTTATCAAGATCAACCTTTGCTGAGTTATGCAGACATACTATATGTAGATATATATGTTTTATTGCTAAGGGCAGTGCTAGGACTCCTGGTATGTCAGTATAGAATAGACGTTTATGATTCAACATTCATTTCAATATAATATGCTTAGAATATTACCGAAAGTTATGTGCACCTTTTCGGTCGAGTATAGACCCACAGCTCGGTAAAGACTTTGAAAGAAATAAGAAAATAAGAAATTTGCAGATGGCAAACTATAATAAAATTGTACCTTAAAAAGATGTTATTTTTCTGAAATATTCACTAATTATCTATAAATAAATATTACTGGTACCGGTATCGAAGTTAAAAAAGCAGTAGAATTTGAGGAAAATTTGTGTACCTTATTTACGATGAAAATATCCTGAAAAAATACCGGAACGATGGCAACCTTAATCATAACAGAACCAGGGGAATTGAATAGGGAATGTTTTGTGCATTCTCAATGCAATTACTGGTAACTGTACATTTCTTATATTAAAGAAAAATTAAATACAATGAATTATAATAAATTACCATTCGGAAAAAATATCTAATAATATTTTCACGATTATGATTTAAGGTAACTGTTATTTTTACTTATACTTGCAAATATTGGTAGTAAATATGTATGTAATATAATATGTAGTAGGGGGAGGCCTATGTCCATCAGTGGACTAAGATAGGCTGATGATGATGATGTAATATACAAAATAATTAAGAATGGAATTCGTTGTTCGTAGTGGGAAACGAGAAGATCAAATTGTATTTATTTCAGGCACTAAGTGGTAGTGCTCACATTGCTGTACACATGTCACAGGCATGTGCTCTTCACACATACGATACTAATGTACGAAAGGAACAAATAGTGTTTAAGGATTTAGATCCTTATTAGTAAGGTTCATGGATGTTAGCTAGAATGTCGATTACATTTGAGATAACGTTTAATGTGTTCATAAAATGGATTGATATGTTATTGTAGAAAATAGGACAGCACGGCCCTTTAATTATAAATAAAACACAGGCTGAATTGCGGTAAATAGTCGATACGAGAATTAATTTTTACATACTTGTTTGTACATATAGTTTTAAACCCGAACCCAGAAGAAATATTTGTGCTCATTACCCAAACAACAGCTAGTGTCACTACTTTCTGGATGTAACGGCAGTCCTGTATAGTTGCTTATCTGTAAAAAAGCAACATCAAGTCTGTATTTCCCGAATGGGTAGACAGAGGGGTGTAGTACACTCCCACTTTTCAAAATCCAATAGCATCCGACCCGGGGTTTGAACCCAGGGCCTCCCTCCCGATCGGCAATCGCTCTTACAGCCGCTCGACCAAAGAGGCAATCTTATTTCTTTGCATACTAAACATAGTACTCGTATATAGTTACATATATTTTATTGTATACATTATCACCGTTAGTATTTCTCCGGTAGTATTTTAGCAGGCTGCATAAGTGCTAATTATGTCAAAACATTACAGGCTGTTCCGCTAAATATTTAATTGCTAAACGAGTAAGTGTGCTCCGAGTTCGGCTGCGATTGTCGTAACAACGAAAAGCCTGCCGCTCGTAAGTTATTATTTAGCCCATTGTTCCATCAATCGATGTGATTGTTCCTTTAAATTTTCTCCATCACGCCCCGCGTCGAATTTTCTTTGTACTTTGTTCAAATTTTGACATTAAATTACGAAGTTCGCCGTAATGGGTTCAAATGGAATTTGTTTAAACATTAAATTCGTTGCGTCGAAACTTTTCGTCGCAAATTAGTAGGCATGGAACAACATCGGAGTATTCAAGTATTTTTATATAACATATTCCATTGAATATAACAATTGTCGGTATGATCTGAAATTTGTGAAACAAAATAAATTTGGCAAATGACAATTTTAAAGTTAGAATATAAAATTGGTGTAATGTGAATATCATTCCAACTTAGTATAATATTTTTAGTTTAAACCATAACACGTAATATTTTAAAACCTGAAACAGTTGCACAGAATGGAATCCATTCAATCTCTTGTTTGCCGCACAAATAATTATAATTCACTAAATGGATTTGCAGCTGGAATACTCTCAGTGTGTTTGGTAATTCAGCATAGCGCTTACTTGGCATTGATGTCTTTTACATATGCATCAGCCGCATTTACATTCCGTATGTCATTATGGGTGATTAATAGTCAAGTATCTTTTCGTTTTGATCAGATTAATTTGGGTGAAGTGCTCAGAAAAATCTCCGAAGGCTAATTATAACAGATTGGGATATCGTCGTCGGTCTGCGGCGGTTCTTAGGTGAGGGTGAATCACTTTTGAGAGTGGAAGATGTTATATCTAATCAATATAGGAAATCGACGTAACGTTTTAATAAGTAGCTCAGGATCTTTGTATGTTTAAATGAATTATACAGTATTTGACCGGTATCAATGAATACCGTTATAATTAAAATTGGCAAATTTTTTCTACAAATTCCATATTAATGTATATTAGAATACGAGGGTACATGAAATTACCTAAGAATTTTGTGATCTGAGGCTAACTTTCGCAGTGCTATAAATATATAATTTAACTTTATTTGTATGTACATTGTAGAGTTTCACAAACCGCGTAACCTCCGTATGCACAAGCTAATTATAGCGAGGTGTTCACTTAATATATACTTAGATTATCCCGTATTCCTGGCTTGGAAAGTACACGACTATTCCATTTATGTTTGGGGAGGAACTTACTGTGATGTTCTAATTTGGGAACGACACTCGGGCTTGTGATTTTATAATAGAGCGGACCAGGTTCTTCGGTTTCGGAAAACATTCAGCTGTCAATTTGTGCGGTCCAACTTATATAATAAAGCATTACGTATTTTGAGTTCGTTTTTGTACAAAGATAATTTTATTCTGATAATTATTTTCGTTTTTAGGATATTTTTATTATCCTGAAATGATTTAATATAACGACTATTCGATAATAATCGACCCATTATAGGTATTTACACTGTAGGAGTATGGGTCTCCTCTCATATTGAGAGGGTTAAGGCTAGTCTGGTACGTTAGCTAAGTGCGGTTTGGCAGATTTCAATCTTCGACACCGTAGATTTTTTTTTTTTACAATTCCTAAGATGTGTAGGTTTCCTCAGGATGATTTCCTTCGCCGTTAGCAAGTGATATTTAAATTTAAAACGCCTTTTTTATAAAGAAATGCGCGCCATGCGTTTGAACCCGGCACCCCTGGAGTGAGGGGCTGAATTCTTAACCACTAGGCTATCACTGCTGTCCAAAAAAGTTTTCTATGTTTCAGACTAACATTATATTTTGTAAATTTAACCCATTTTGCTGGCTGATTTTTTCTCTCATATCGTCTGTTAATGCAGCAGAAAATACTCAATGACCGTCAGTGAGGAATTCTATTTGATTTACGTGTACAGCGATGAAAAATAAATTATGTAAATTATTATACTTTACAGTAATAATCACATTTACGATCCTTATCACATTTTCAGTATAATGAGTTGAATTTAATTATCTTTTAGAGCGGTTATGTCTTTGGTATACAAAAAAACGTTTTGCTGATAACAAAACGTATGCTAATGAGACATTTGCATAAGACAGAAATATTACGGGACCATTAAAAAGTGTCGCAGCTTCATATAAGGGAAAGGGGAGTTAGTATGCAAGGACTTGCGAGACTGCCTTAGGAGTCGTCTCACCGCAAGCGCCTGGAACTAGTGCACATGTCAGCAAGCAGTTGTAGAGCATGGATAGTGCTGTTTGATAATTCTGAGGGAGCTGTATTATAGCACCGTTGTTACTCATAGATACACGTAATAAAGTGCGCTAAACCTTGGCACTAAAATTTGTAGTAAAACTAGGAATATTTAAATTGTTTTTTGTTTTAAAGATAAAAACTAACATTTTAACAAGGTCATTTGTTTTAAGTAACCTCTACAATGAGCCATATTTAAAAGCAATTGATTTGGGCGACCCATTTGTGGATCCAGTGATTATCGAGTCTGAGCAATATATTGGTGTCGTGAGTTCGATTCTTACTTCGGACAAATGTTTGTCTAATGTGTTTGGGTAATTTTAGCGCCAGGGAATTAATTATTTATACATGTATAGAAACATACATCTAGAAATGTATATTTATCAGTTTTATCACATATCATATTAAATTTATCAGTTGTCTCGTATTGCAGAGCGGTCGCTGATACTCGTAAGTTTGAGATCAAATCATTGTTTGTGGAACTTTCAATAATTATATTAAAACAATTATACTATTTATAAGCAATATATTATTTTTATGAAATGACTATGTTGTTCATACTTCATACATTTATTTAACATACCTACCTAAAATATTGTTTTTTTTAATTAACCTTTTCGACTGGAGTTGTCGTCAATGTTGCTTATCCTAATACTTAATAACACATGACTCTAATGTAGATAAAATAAACGTAACATCACGCCTGTAAATCCCGAGGGGGTAAGCAAAGGAGTCAAATACACTCCCACATTTCACCAGGTACGGTCTAAATTAGAAAAATCTAATAGCACCCGACCCGGGATTTGAACCCACTATCTCCTGATCGGTAGTCGCGCTTGCAACCACTCGACTAACGAGGCCGTCGACGTAAATGAAAACAAAATATTTCCGTATAAATAGAGATCGCTATATACCTCCAGGTCGTGTAATTTTTGTAATTACAATATCGCTTTAAAGTACGTAATAAGACACGTTTAGCCGCGTAAAGTACTTTCAAGGAGCGAAGAGGTGCCATTAAAGGTCTAAGACCTTCCGTCCTTACTCGTTTGTCATGCAAATAGAGAGTGAATAATTTATAGAAGACTCATCCCGGCTGTATCATTTACATTGTTGGGATATGACGAAATAAGATGGGATGGCACCCTTTTGACGCAGATTATATGAGCCAAGGACATGATTATACGTCAAATACCTCATTTTTAAAGGAGCCTTTAGATTCTATATTATATTGATATTCGTTTTACATGCAGTTGTAAAGATAAGGATATACGGCAACATGTCTATAAAGAAAATATTAGCGGATGATGTTTTGATCTTTAAGGCGTGAGTTGGGACAAAACACATAAATTAATTCTTAGTTCTCAAGCCTGTTGATTTATCGAATATCCATGAATATTCCCTTCATATCATTGCACTGTCTGCTTTGAACGCGACTATATTAAATAAACATTTTTATTAGCTTCTACAAGTTGGTCTCCGTTAGGGTTATTTTATATATTTAAGTTCTATTTTTTCCTAAGTATGAAAATCACGTTTCTCAAATGTTTTACTCAGTAGAGAGCCCGTCGCAGTCACGAGGTCTCGCTAGTTAGATTTAATACAATTTTGTTTGCTCGCAGCAACAAAGAACAACGTGGAAATATTTGCAGCGGACTGAAACCTTGTTCGCATTCATAACACTGTGGTTTTTGCCACTGGATGTAAGGCACTTGGACAACCGGTGCCGAGTAGCGGGAATCGGGAGAAGCTACGAGGTGGTTAACTGCAACGAATTATTGCACTTTGGAAGAGCGGGCTAATGAATAAGGGTTATGCATACTAAAGTAACAATACATTGTAATTGATCTCTATAATATTCAGGGTTATACCTGAAATAATTTCGCCTGTAACGAGGTAGCTGTGAACAGGTGTTATAAGTTAATGTAGAGTTATTAAACTATAGACAATCAGTGACAGAGCTATTTCGCTCGGTATTAGGTACCCAGTCTACCCAGTAAGAAACCCGCGTGATTATATAATAGGGGATAATGTAATGCGTTTACTCGCTTACGGAGAGGCATGCATCTGTAACAACGTACTGTCCGTTTACGGATGGTTCGCGATATTTTTTCTGCTGTTTCTTCTGTTCCTTGTGTAATGCGAAATTTTGAGTGCGACGTGCAATTTGCCCGTATTTCCGCTTCTGTTGACGCTAATCTCGCTATGTTCCAGGAAAATATGTGTTATAAAATAAAGACAAGTAAAAAATTGAGAATGAAAATACCAAATGTTTTAATAAGAATGGGTGGTGTAATCCGATTGTGACTTACTGTTAGTTTTCCGTGTAATGTTTGTGCAATTTCAGTAAGTTAGGTAATGTATCAGGTGAATAACGTTGTCAATGTTAAAAGATTTCATTCATTTATCTATTACAAAACACTGTACAATTAAAGTATACACTTGCCGGTATGCAGATATAAACTACGTTCACTCCTTGAATAACTTCTAGTACATTTTTTTAGTGAATTAAACATTTTTTAAATTTTTTGTTGCTGGAATTTTATAAATTTTCTTCGACTGTTGTTGGTTATCTATTAGATTTATCACAGTCTAATAATGACGTTCTTAAACTCTTTTTGTTTGTGTTAGTTAAAGCTGGACGTTTGGTATAATTGACGTCTTTTCAAGCTATTTTCGTATTGGGAAATTATTCATGATATTATAACATCCAAATAGTGTTAAATACCAATACCAGCAAAGCCAAATTAATTCAACATTCGAAAACAACTTTACGACACGAAGAATGACGCAATTAAAAACATATATTTATACATTAAACAAGTTGTACTTTATATACACATTTATAAGAAATGTATTATTAATAAAAGTAGGTGTTAAATTTGTTTTTTGTCAATTGACTAAAATTGTTTATCTACATTCTCTTGGTAGTATATAAACGACCAACTATTTGTTTTTCATCTTAAATGATGCTCGCGTCTTGATGTTCTATTTACAAAAGTTTGATGTTACGAATATTATCAAACGTGATACGTGAAACAAATAGGTCGATAAGAAACGCGTACCACGCGCCGAATGCGTCATGTTGATAGCGTGAACATAGCGGCGAGTGGAGCCAATTCACTATGTACTTATTTTGAGACAGTTCGCTCTCTCTGGGTCACTGGCGAGGTTATTCACGCGGCGAAAATAACAGTGTAGTAATTTAAATCGAATGTCCGCAAAATAAATAATGCGTGTTAAATTAATACGAATGAGTGATTTCAATAATACATAATATTGGAAACCATAAAATACTTTCAAATAGTTATCAACTTTAGTGAATAATCAGTTAGGTTTCCCCTCTTAACATTTGTGCTAACAAGTAATTTGTGCTAACAAAATGTTTGCGCCGGCTACCAAATTTTCGAGAGCATATTCGCTCCTCTTTAACCCCAGTAATTTGAGACAATTATCAACAACATGCTCAAATGCCGCTAAAGGAAATTTTAACTGGGAGGATCCCTTGAATTTAGAAAGACAATTGCAAGACGACGAAAAGGCGATCCGGGACTCAATCAAAGTTTATTGTAACGAGAAACTATTACCACGTATAGTGGAAGCAAACAGAAAGGAAATATTTGATCGTAAAATTTATCAGGAAATGGGAGAATTAGGTATTCTTGGATGCACCATGAAAGGTTACGGTTGTGCTGGAGTGTCCCATGTTACTTATGGATTGATTACAAGGGAACTTGATGGAGTAGATTCTGCGTATAGATCGGCTTTAAGTGTGCAGAGTAGTTTGGCTATGGGCGCAATTTACAAGTATGGTTCAGAGGAACAAAAGCAGAAATACTTACCTAGAATGGCGAAGGGAGAATTAGTAGGGTGTTTTGGTCTCACGGAACCAAATTTTGGAAGTGACGCTGGCGGTTTAGTAACCAGGGCAAAACATGATGTTAAAACTAAGACTTACATAATTACAGGGTCTAAAACATGGATCACAAACTCACCTATTGCAGACATTCTCATTATATGGGCGAAAAACGAGGACAACCAAGTACGGGGGTTCATTGTTGAGAGAGCAGAAGTAAAGACAGGTTTGGAAACTCCTAAAATCGAAGGTAAATTTTCTTTACGAGCATCGACTACAGGCATGATATTGCTCGACGAAGTGGCTATACCGGAGGAGAATTTATTGCCAAACATTGTAGGCCTGAGGGGTCCGTTCGGATGTCTCAATGACGCTCGGTATGGGATCGCTTGGGGCGTTCTTGGTTCCGCCGAAACATGTTTGCGAATTGCTCGGCAATACACATTAGATAGAAAACAGTTCGGGAAACCACTCGCTTCTTACCAGCTCATTCAAAAGAAGATGGCGGACATGTTGACAGAAATAGCGCTCGGATTGCAAGCTTGTATACGAGTAGGTCACCTAAAAGATCAAGGCTTGGCAGCTCCAGAAATGGTTTCTTTAATTAAAAGAAATAATTGTGGCAAAGCTTTAGAAATAGCAAGAACTGCGAGAGATATGTTAGGTGGAAATGGAATTTGCGATGAGTACCACGTAATTAGGCACGCAATGAATTTAGAGGCGGTGAATACCTATGAGGGCACACACGACATTCATGGTTTGATTTTGGGAAGAGCCATAACTGGCATTCAAGCATTTTATTAATTTAAAATTATATTGGCAACCTTAAAATATCATGTATAATTTTTTGAACTTTCAAATATTGCATTACACATATGTGGACATTTATATTTTAAAATTATATACAATTTTAAATTATACACTTGCATTATTTGCTTTTTGTTAGTATCCTTGAAATAAAATAAGAACGCAAGTAAAAAATTGTGTTCATTAATTCAATTTTAGAAAAAAGGCACGTGACAATTCAAATTAAGCCTTGTTTTTTAGAAAAAAAATCAATACAATAAATAAGAAAACTTTTTATTGGAGGCGCCGGGTATCGATCCCGGTACCTCTCGCATGCTAAGCGAGCGCTCTACCATCTGAGCTACGCCCCCG
>DWMG01000705.1:0-17868 GCA_018244855.1 Elbella merops
ATTGATTTTTCTTTTTTAATTTCGACAGTAGAGTTAGTTACTATTTTGAAAAAACATCCCTCGACTCTTGCCATAACGCAACACTACAAGCTGTAGTTGGTATTGAATTCGACCCCGAAACCTTTATTTATTTTAAATGTTATGTTACTGTTTATGTAACCTTTAGTTATTTATTCTTTATAGGTGACTACACTGAGAGTGAGCAGAATGAGGGAATGCTAAGCAATAATTTAATAATTAACTCTATGAGTCCTAGTGTCTGTTTTCTATCCTAATTCTGTGTCAGTCGACCCTTGGTAATTATGAGAAACTTAATAATCGTCATTAATAATAAAATAATAATAGACGAACATTAGCATTATCGTCAACGGTATCAAAAGCTCATCCTTACCTTACGCAGCATTTCCTCGAGTGAGTCCATGTCGGCGGAGGCGGGCAAGCCGCCCGCGCTGCCGTTCGACGCGTTGTTGTTGTTCGTCATAGGCACATCCGGTTTCGCGTAGCGAGACCGCCTCTCACATCACAACACTTTACAAACACCACTCTTCCGTACACACTACAGCTAGGTGTTGTAGCTATACACAATATGTTCGGTTTAGCCAAACCGCCGCGGATATAACATGTCACCGAATGCTTATCAGTCTTTGTTCGCAGTAGCGAGATAGCTACGTAAGTCTACATCACGGCGAGTTTTTTCGTTTTTAATGGGATAAAGTATTCTTCATAGAGTTGATGAATTTAAATTAAAAGCCGTTACAATGGCTGCTGCAAATTTAGTGAAAGAACGTTTTTTCTTTATTTGCACACGAATTGTTTACATTTGGAGACAGATTTATGTGCGAGTATAGTTGCGTAAAAAAAACGTTAAAAAAGTGGTTGTTAAACGATGCTGAAGATAGAATAAAGCTAAGTTGATATTAAAATTCCCATTTTTTCTAATCTAACGAACAGTGAAAGCAACAACGGCAAAATGTCGACGCAGACGGGCAAAAACGTACAATAGGTTTAAAGAATTCCTAGACAGTAATGCCGCAACAATATTTACAAAGGGGCGGAAAGCTGCAATAACTCGATACAGCCTTCAAAGAGCTTTGCGAATGCCGGATGAATTCTTTCTTGTGAATGTTACATCGTTGAATAAAATCATGTTTGCTTATAAACGACATTTAATATTTCATACCAATATATAGATGAGTCTGACTTGAAAACTATGATTTATGTAGTTTACATAAATTAATTTTATTTCAAGTTTTTAGTATCGAAGTGTTGATATTTCTCGCGGTTTTATTTAACGTAACATAAAATAACTTTTATTGAAATATCATTAAAAACTTTGTTTTTGCATTTTGTGGATCTCAGTAATAATATTAGATATACGAGTATGTAGGTATTATAAACTACAATAGATTGTCTTGTCTATGGTCAGCAAACATAAAGTGCTTATTGGCAACATGACATAAAAACACAGCTAATAGTTTACTCATATCGTATTTAGGAGGAAAATTCGAAACAGTCGAATTCGAAAACACAATATTTCATATATACATATATAAAAATGGGAAGTGATCCCATTGTAGGCGATCGGTAGACGAAGATTGATGATCTCCTCGATAACGCAGCGTATGACGTGATAAATTGTGAAACAGTTCCCGGTCCATCCATACCCATATCGATGTTAGCGACCTCGGGAAATTAAATTTTGATTGCTTTCCAACTTGACTGGTACTGAATGTATGTTTATGACCAAGTGCCTATGTATATTTATATTGTATTCATGATGGGTGTTCATTGCTGGTTTAGTTTGAATTACAAAATTATGATAGTATAATAATTCAGCAAACTACGGATTCTTAACAAAAATCATAAGTGAGCTGTGAGTGCGGTAAATTGGTTAATACCAAACATTGTAATCACCGTGATTGTTTTAAATGCTCCTAGAAGAATTGAGATAGTTCTTCTGAAATGAATTTTGCTCTTACTCGTCATCTTACTAAGAGTAGGTATACCAGCGTTACCCAATACCGCTACTGAATCTTTACATCCATTTAATATTAGTAAATAGTGAAATAAGGTTCCTGATGATCCATAGCCATATGACTGTGAAAGTTGGCGATTCATGTAGGATGCCTCTGTTTACAAACTTTATGACGTATTTCGGGACACTCCGAACAAGTCATTTTACACCTTCCAAATAAACTGGCACGTGGAGGCGTAGAACAAATAAAGTCCACGTAAATAGTGTTTATCGGATATATAGCCATGTGTTCCCTAGGCTATAAAGTTTAATAAAATATAACAAAATTGAATTTTATTTTTTCGACGAATAGTACGCTAATCGGAGCGTTAGATCAAATGATCTCGGATAGAAACAAACGGTTGGAAACGTAATTTCAATATAGTCCAACTGTTGTGATTGCAGCGTTGTTTACGTTCGGTTGTATCAGCCGTTTTAGAAGCGAACAAACCGTGACCACTAAAAGTGATTGCTTGCGGCCGACTGTATACAATTTTATTTCATTTTAAAATACACAAACGAATGTTGCAACCGCAAACGAATACTATCGCGTGAGTACCCTTCACAATTTTCCCTAGTTTCATTTTCCATCAATATTTTCAGCGCGTCCATTAGTTCCGCCTTTCTCGTACTACTTACTGTTAATACAAAGAGTTTTGTAATTATATTTCGTTTAATATTTTCAGGGATTTTATCATTGCTGCTATTTATTTATGATTTTTCATTTCCACGTATGTTATGTTTTTTGTATTTTCTATTTTTTGCGCGCCGAAGTGATAACATCTAATAATGTCTAAAGTTAAGGGAGTTAAATTTGAATATAATTACAATATTCTAACTTCGACAGTTAGATTTTTTATATATTAAATTCGCCTGTTATATTATATTTTATCTCCGTGTAACAGTTATGTGACACTAAGTCTACGTTTGTTCCTTCCCTGTTATTTCTTGTAACACATTTCCTTTCTTTGCTATATTTTATCGTAAAAGTGTTATCCACTTTTCTGCCTGTCTTCGGGAAAATACAGGCGTGATGTTATATTCCTGTTACTAAAAACATAAGTACTTTAAAAATATTTTCATGTTCTGTGGCAAAATACTCTACAAAGATAAGCTTTGAGTATCTACTTACCGTTACCATGTTGCTATTGCAGATTAGTTTTAGGGGTATTAAACTCCTCCGATAGGGTTTGATGAGTTATTACATTAAAACAACATATTACAGTCGCCCATCAAACTGGCTGACAGCGTCTGTGTTGTGGAACTTAGTTGAAGGAGATCGTTTGCGATATGTCATCGCATCAACAAACTTCCACGGTCATCAACAAACTTTGTAGTCATCAACAAACTTTGTAGTCATCGACAAACTTCCGGTGTGACTACGGTACGGCCATTATACCCGGTTGGAAATTAGTCCTATAATTACAAGTCCAAAATTTAAACCCTATCGTGTTACATGTTCAACAAATTAATTTTACTAAAATGTATGTTCTGAAATCTAAATGAGTAAAATCAACGAAAGGGATATAATTATTTCCAACATATGGATTCAACCCGTTTAAGGTCTTTACAACTACTTTACCTCGCATTACTGAAATGAAACGCATATGTTTTATGTACGTACATATATGTATATTTATTGCCACATCTGAGACAATATACCTACTTACATATGTATGGCCATGTATAGTACTACATTTTCACTAAATTATTCATCAAACGCTATTGACTAACGTGACGAACAGAACCCAAACTTATCTGATTTCAGTGCGGTGTGTACAAAACAGTGGCGTCTGATATAAATATATGCAAAGTCACACGTGGCGTCGCGAACCACTATCTGTGTTTGTTCAGCACGACCTGCCGAGATCGAGTACATACTTTGAGCCCGAGAGGCAAATGTAAATGTCTCCGTTTGTCTCTTTTGTGTGTTTATCTGTGATGAAAACAGACGTGTAAATTTTAAAATATTGAACACCTCTGAGCTGTGACGTTGAGGATTTGTCATGGCACGAAAGACGGTAAGTGAATTGAAGTGACGGTGAGCTTCAGTGCTCTTGGAAATTCTATACTTACGTTATACTCATATTTCGAAACCTAATGTTACGTACTTTTTCACGTTCAATTGCCACTTCTACGTTATATATAGGCTATACATTATATCAGCTTTTTTAGCGTTAGCTGTCACGATTTTGGTTTATTTTTTACTAGTTATTTAACGGCAAAGATATTTTATAAAGGGGTACACCGAGACTTGTTAGGATATTCTCGAGTCAGATTTTAAAGTGGACGTATTGACATATAAATAAATATGTATGTAAATAAACATATATATAAATAAACATATGTACCTATATATAAATAAACATATATATAAACAAACATATATATAAATAAACATATATAAATAGATATAATAAAAAGAGGATAGGTGACCCTCCTAGTAGTCTGAAGACGTACAGAAAACAACTGGATGCACCAGAATTCAAAAGCCTAGGGACCGGTTGTATGGTATCGATTAGGGGATGTACATATGTATCCAGCTGAGAACTTAAAAACACTGATGGATGTACTGTATACATTATTATATGGACAGTTAACGAGTACGCGTTCGGGCTGTCCGGTTGTTTCCTATAATTATTGTAATATATTCATGCATTATTTATATACATATTATTATGATAATATTAACACCTACAGTAGCAGTTAGTAAGGTCACATAAACTGGGTTAGAAAATAACTAATATGTATATGACTCTTTAATAAAAGGGTGCTTTCACTGATGTGACAGCGCCCTTTTGCGGTGTCATTATTTTGCCGTTCATTGAGATTATAAGTGTGTACGTTATTACAAGAGGATAAAAATATTGCATGACATTTGCTAATACATCTCAGAATAAATAAGAAAGTATGTGTAGTCTCGCCCGTGACCCTGAAAGGGGGAGACAGTGGAATGTAGTACATTCCCACGTACCACTCGTTACGATTACGTTTCATAATGGAACAGGAGGTAAACCTATTGCCCTCCACCGAGCACAAATCGAAAGTTCAAGTCTCTCCTAGAAATTTCCAGTTATAACAACTCAATAGAATCCGACCACAGACTCAAACCCAGGACCGTTATATCAATAGTAGCGCTTGCAAACATTCGACCAACGAGGCAGTTGACTTACTTTATCACATACACACATACATATCATCATCTCATACACACATACAGAGTGCCAGACATCTCTATTCTTACACAGCTGTCGTGCTTCGTCCACGTTCATCACTCTCTTCATACATGCTCGCCGGTTTCGGAGACTTTTAACGTCCCCATCTCATAAAACCTTATTTATTTGGTCGAGACAGGAGAGTCTTGGTCTCCCTCGGCACCTGCGTCCATCGACATTCGCATTGTATATCTGTTTGGTCATTCTTTTATCAGTCATACTCTCAACATGTCCGAACCATCGGAGCATGCCCTTTCTCATTTTTACACCGATACTCTCTTTCATACTTACTTTATCACGTTGTTACTTCATTGATTAGATGTATTGAAAAATCCATTGCGTCCTCCAACTGTCAGGTACATTAACATTATAAACGCGAGTATCGTTGAATGCTTTAACGATTCGAGACCTCCATGTAGTCGGAGTATTGCTAAATCAATCACATTAAAGTACCGCAATGGTCACGTATAAGCCACAGACAGTTGTATAATTGTAATAATAGCTTCATATCCGGCCATCTGGTGCCAAACTAGGCAGCTCCTATGCTATGATAACCAAACATACATACACACGTATACAACTTTCAAAATAAATTTACCACACAATCAGGCACAAAACGAATATTCCTGTAAATCATACAAATGTTTGTACGTGGAACCCACGACCACCGCCACCGACTCAACTGTCAGGTTTACTAACGACTGGATTAATAGGCCTGCCAAATAATTTAATAATAATAATATTTAGGGTCACCTCTACACACGGCCATTCAATACCAAAATAAGCATCGAGAGAGCTTGTGTTGTGGCAACCAGACGGCTAATAAACTACATGTACATATCATTATATACTTACATATACATATAGATATTTAACACCCAGCCATAGAACAAACCCTTGTGCTCATCACACAAATATTTAATCTGCGTGGGAATCGAAGCCATGATCCTCTGCACAACAGACATGTTCACTAACAACTGCACTAATGGGGCTGTCACTAAAAACAATACGTTTCAGATGCAGACATTTCAAGAGGAGTTTATATCAAAATCAGTTACCTATATTCTATGCAGGTTCGGTACTGCTTCGATTGTACTACATATATTTTACATTCAAAATTCCGAGGTAACTCAACTCGCCTCTTGGTTATTCAAATGCCGTAGCAACTCGGTTTGGATCTTGTTTCAAACGGAACACTGTTTGTTTGTAATATACAACGAATGCAAGCTACTTCGAGAACGTTCGAAACATTCTAACGTTCGTAATAATAATATGCATTACGGCGGTAAAGGGCACGCGAAAAAACATGCAAAACTTAGTCTATTATTTGAACATTTTTATTCATTGCTTAGTTCTACTATTGTTTATGTATGGGTCGGTAAGTGGTAGATGCACAGCTATACATATTTTTGTTTTAAGTATCCCTCCATGTTCTATGTCCTGGTGTACGTAGAGCGGTAGACAGACGAATTAATAATTAGGATCCTTATTCTTGGAAGAACAATCTTCATAAGAAAAACACGTAACGTCACGCCTGTATTCCTCGAAAGGATAGACAGAGGAATGTAGTGCACCCACCCAAACATCCAGACTCCGAGTCACTACTAGAAATTCTAAATTAGAAAAATCCAATAGTACCCGACCCGGAAATTAAACCCAGGGCCTTCCGATCGGCAGTCGCGCTTGCAACAACTTGACCAACCAGGCAGTCGTTAAAAGAAAAATATGGATAAAAAACTCGATTCGTAGAAGAAAACTATCTGCATGGCTAACGAAAATGAATATGTTTGAACGCCTTAAGATATAAAGTGAATAAAGTCCTCATAATAATCATTAATATTCCGACATATTTCCAACGGGGTTATGACCAGTGTAATAAATTAATAATATTATTAAACTAATTCGTTCCCTCTAAAACACATAAGTTGGTAAACTACGTATCGACTGTTAAGGGTTTAAACTTTCACACCAATACGATGCTACTTATACTAATGTGAGCTGCGATAAAATTTGTTTTTTAATTTCGTAAAGTAAATTTCCAAGTGACTGTACATGTTGATTCTCGTTAACAACTTCCAGAAGATTAAATAAATACAAAAATCTCAACTCAAATTAGTCTTTTCAAAATTGCTTTGCAGTCCCCTTTGCAGATGGTCGGTCTTTCTTCTCCGTTCGGGAGCACCAAACTTTCATCCCTTCAGAAACGTTTGGCATGTTCAAACAACCCTTCGAGACATCCTGTTAGCGAAAGTCAACACAATTATCACGTCCACACGACAGCCCTTCTTTTAGAGAAGATCTAGAATATGGATAGGATGGATTGCTGAGAAAAGTGAACACACTTAGTATATAATAACTTTGTAGCGGTGATTGAACGTTGGCAATGATGGATGTAAAGATTTCAATAAAACCCTAACTTTATACTACAAATTTCTCAAACTGGTCCTTAAATAATGACGTAACGATCCGCTGACATAAAATATATACAAATTTTACCAAGCAATATATCATATATACCTATGTAATTCATTAGCCGTATTCTGCGATCCCTTACCCGTACGCCAGCCGAGTTTTTTAGTTTTAGTACCGGTTAGATCCCCTGCTCGTTGGACTAATAAAGCAGTATGATTGTGAATGTCATAATGATAAACAAAAAATTATGTAATTCATTTCGGCCGCAATCATTACAAGAGAGAGAAGGTACTATTCAATATTGCCGTATTTTAATACCAATGAATGTATTATAAATACAAAATTCTGTCCAGACGAAAAAACAGCCATTTGTTACAGGCTATATATAAATAATGTTTAAATGTCACGACATTTCCAAGGCCGTGTGGATCTGGCAACCGAAAGACAAGGCACATTTGTTCTCCTAATGTCTGTTTGCATAACATAAACACTAGTTTTTATAAGAAATATTGTCGAGAACACGTCATGTAATCATCGATAATAAAATGAACTAAAAATTTACTTTCCGGTCAGTTTTCGGTCCATTTTTATTATCGATTCGGATTCTTAATCTTTAGGTTATCCTCAACTAATATAAGTTTTACAAAGTACGATCTTCATATTCAGCATACTCAATGCCCCATAAACGTCCGGTCTACTGGGCTGTCGTATGGACACTGATATAGCATTGAATCTGCTAATCGCAGTACGTGTCATTTTTTTAAATATTTGCAGATGTGTACACCATAAGATCAATCATGGCAGGTTTCTGTGAAGTGTTACTACGAGTATCTGAACTATTTGAATCTGTGAAATTCGAAAAGGTTTTTAAACTTCCACATTGCTCAACAATAAAACACTCATCTTATTCGATCGAAATCTTGTTAATATAAAAGGATACACCGAGAGAACATAGTCACAAACCGAATCTGTCTTCTGGAATGTTCTTGTATAATTTTGGTATACGTAACAACCTCAACGGATCGCCGGTTCGATTAAGGTAATGGACATAATTTCGAAATACTCTAAGAGCCACAGACACTGTGGACGCTAACTTCTACGCTCAGCAAAGATTAGTTTAACGTTAGTTTTAGATCTTGCGATGTCTAAGTTGCAAGAATAGTACGACGCTTTGTGGACAGGGAAGTTTGTTGCTCCAAAACCGAACAGTAGTCTAAAACTTACGAATTACGTACATCGAAATTTCAAAGGCTTCTAATTAAATGTTATTTAGAAGCAACATAAATGGATTTATTTCTTCAGCTACCAATAACCGTTAGTGCATTAAATTGCTCAAGTTGGAGCCAACAGGTCCTGCATTTTCTGAAATGTCAGTCCCTCGTTAATTCCTTTATCAATCGTTACTTTCACAACGGCGTTTCTTTTTCAATGTGACCTTTCCATTGCCACGTAAGCGTGGCGCGTTTAAGAGGTATGGCAAGGAGCTTCATCATTTTTCATCATTTTTATGCAATACCGCAATACATATAATTAGCGAAGTCTTAAAGTTCAGTTCCAGATAATTACAAACACGTAGAATGTTAATTGTAAGTAAATAAACCAAATCGTCTTCAACATACTCTTTCAAAACTAATAGTATTTACCACGTGATTAATTAATTGAATATGATTTAATTCACAATTTACTTGGCAATAAATTAAAAGCTTTAATAGATTTAGCGCATATCGACAACCCCAGCATTATTGATATTGCATTTATTCGCAAAATAACGGGACATTTAAAATAATCGTTGACATTGTATTAAATAATGACGTGCTTTCGGCTTATAAATGGATTCTCGTAATAGAATTGCACATTGTGGGCTTTAATTAAATTATGCGGTACAATATTGATATTGTGAATAATTAAAATTTGAATCTGAAGCCACTGTTTGGAGATATTTTATTGTTATATTTACGTAAACTAAAAATCTGTTCTTTTTATTTCTTTTTTATTTTTATATATAGGAAGTTTCTTCTAGGTATAATTTGAATGTAAAATTTTCTTTTATAATGTCACTCAGTCACAGTTGCTTACACCATATATTTTTTTTAAATACCAATGTACTGTTATAAAATTATACATATATGGCACGTTGGGGTAGACTGTTTATACATTTATGTTGGCTGCCTCGTTGGTCGAATGGTTGCAAGCGCGACTGCCGATCGGGAGGCCCTGTTTTAAATCCCGGGTCGAGTACTAGTGGAATTTTTTAATTTAGAATTTCTAGTAGTTACATCGAAGTCTGAATGTGTGCCCTGTGGATGGCAATAGGCTAACCACGTATTCCATTGGACTGAAACGTAACTGGTGAAACGTGGAACTGTACTAGACTCCTCTGCCTACCTCTTCGGGAATTACAGGAGTGATGTTACGTTACGTTATATATACATTTCACAATACCCTAATTAAAATTTTACAATATTACACCAAGATGTCTAGGTTTGTGTTACCGTAAACATCTGAAATAGCACAGAATCCAGGTTAAACAAACAACAACCGAATGAAATTTGTTCCTCCTTTTGTGTTGTTATTGCGTAGATGAAGATTTTATTTATTTATTTAAACTTTTGTAGCACCTTAAACTAAGGGATACAAGGGCGTACTTAATGCCTAATGGAATTCTCTTTGTCCCGTTGTTATTCTGACTTAATAATTTAAAGTCAGAATAACAAAATAAAAATAAATTACTAATTATTAATTAATTACCTTTACTGTTATTCCAGACCTAACTAACAGAAAGCTAAGTAGCGAACTCAAAAAAAACGGAGCTACCATTAAAACGTGAACAGAACATCTGCTATGGCATCTTTAGTTTTCGTTATAACGTTAAACATTATGAATAGGTCTCATTCAGAAACATGTACCTCAATTTATTAAAAATATAATAGCGCGAATTAGTCTTATATAATTAACTACATACTAGACATTCTGTTGTTACTTCTGTCTTAGGCTTGACGATACTTTGTTATAGTTATCTCAAATAACAATGTCAACTTGTTATTGTTGCTGATAAAAACGGCTTCAAATACTAATAAATAGAAAGTTCTGTTTGTAGGTGGTGCCATAAATAATTAATTAATCGATCCTCTTTTCGGGGCCAAAATGACATATGAGTAACTATCAAAAGGTAAGTATTTACATAATATTATAAATCGAAGATCGACTATTGTGACCGAATTTCTAATGTTGTAGAACTATGTAGAAAATACATATGACACATTAATTTAGATACAATAGGTATAAAAAACCGTCACGGTCAATAGCATCTTAGAATAAAAAACAAAGTGAGAGTCAGGTATTAATTCAATCATCTCTACTCGGATTGATGTCAAGTTCTGTTTCTATTCATTCTGTGGAATTAATTGTTCTCTGGTAATCGAAACAGTGTCACGGAGTCAGTGACCTCGTGCGGGCAGTGACAATAGGTGCAGCAACGGGTGACATGGTGGACGAATCCGAATGTTAACTGACACACCGATTGCATGGTTCGAATAGCTTGTTCAACATAAACAATACGACCCACGCATAACAATGTTTGATATAAACAGCTCATAGACCACAACAGTTTGAATGGAAACATATATACTGAACTGTGTCATCATGATTTCCTATTTTTGTTTCTCTATTTCACTTGAGATTTATTTTAAAGATGACTAAATTAAAATAACCAAGTTTTAGTTTAGGTTTCCGATAGTCACCAAAATCTTTGCAAAAAACAATAAGACTTTCCACAAACAAATATATTAGCAAGTCAACATATTTACGTAACGATTGCGTGTAACATATTTCATTCTGAAATGAAATTTCATACTCGTGTATAAAACCTGTGAAATATCAGTACTGCGGTCTACCACATCGAATATTAAGGCTCTCAGCGAAGTCACAATGCGGCAAAGTAGAACACAAGTGCACCATTGTGTTCGTTACATGATATTTACGAACCGCCTTGTAAACTTACCTGCATATTACACGCCGTTCGCTTACTTTGCCACGTGTACAACGTAGTCGGCGACTTGCGGTATGTAAGTTGACACGTGAATAAGGTGCTTTACATTTGCGTTATATTTTACAATAATATTTGACATTTATTATCATTCTTTTTTAGAAGAACCACGGCAGGTCTGTGAAAATTGAGATATTTGGTAAACCATGATTTATGCTTATCCTGCAACCGACTTACCGTGGTGGTATAATAAACTTGGCTTTTAATTCTGATAAACCGTTCTCTAGAAGATGTGTGGTAATCTATACCGATTTTCTTATATCTTTCATATTTGTTAATCATCAAGTGTTCATAATATTGTACAACGACAATAATGTTATTATAAACAATGTATTGGTGACAACCGACCTTGGCATTCTAGGTTCATGAACAACATTTAATATTCACAGCCTACATTATACTTGTATCTGCGTCGAGTCGTGGTTGCCATGGAGACGCGCAAATACACATCCAACATTCAGGACCAGAATATCTCCATAATCAACATCATAATCGCCATCAGCTCCTTTTTTCTCTCCACTGTCACACGCTCCCTTTAGAAAGGCTTAAGAGTCATCTGATGTTTAGTAATTAGTTTTACAAAAGATTTACGATATGAATGGTGTGGCCTTCTTGTCCACGTGTATACTGGAATCGATTAATCCTCAGAAGTAAGAGATTGTCTGCGACCGAGTGCGAATAGGACTGGCACTAAGCAATACAGATATAGATAGCGGCCCATATTCCGACTTATACTCACTGGGGTAACACATATTCTTATTCATTATTATTTATTAACTGGCACTCATAACCCAAGTCCTATGGCAACGTCCAGTTGTGATTGTCATCTGTTGGTCGGCTGCTTTATTTCCGTAATACACACAGTTGTCAGTTCATTTGCTACTTTATCCACGTAAAATACCAACCCGACACGCGTTTCAAGGCTCAAACTATCACAATTTGACGAAGAGAGACATTACACGGACATTCCGGTCCGCATTCCAGTCGAATGTCAAACGTGAAAAGGGCGCGTGAAGCTGAAACTGTTGTCTTTTGTATCAACGCGGCGCCGCACGCCACGCCACACGTGTCTCGTTCCACGTGCTTATAATAATGAACTTCATTGCTCTTGTCTGTGTGTCTAGTTTATTTCAATAGAATTGGGCTCAGCATATATATAAATATATTTCTATTGCTATTGCATTAATTACATATTATTCTGATTGTCACTGTGAATTTGTATTCGCGCATATTGAAATATATTACATAGAGCATATTATGTAGGTCCGTCAAACCTTTTAAAAGTTAATTGCGTGTAATTTATATATGTTACTGATAAGCAGAATACTACAGACACAGAAGCGAATGTTGTCTATGCCTACAGACTTAAAGTGCTTCTGCTTTATTAAAAGACTATAATGTATCGGCATGTCAAATATTGATTTTATTTTACGAATTAATCTAAAATATCATTTCGTCTAGTGTATGTTCGTGTAATATTAATTTTTAGTGACCGTCCATTTTAATCTTTATGTATGTGAAAATAAAATGGATTTAAAATAGAAAAACTTTAAGTATAATATTCAATTGAAGATTTTCTGTTTAGATCAAAATAAATTTACGTGTAGT
Organism: Elbella merops; assembly: GCA_018244855.1. NCBI lineage: Eukaryota > Metazoa > Arthropoda > Insecta > Lepidoptera > Hesperiidae > Elbella > Elbella merops. The sequence goes on from DWMG01000705.1 coordinate 13,295, forward strand.
TTACGCGTGTTTTCGAGAAGACCCATTTACACAGTCACTTCGCAAATAGTTAGCGAAAACTCGTAACGTAGAGTTATAAAAATAGATGGGCGATTTCACAAATATGTATAATTTCAGCGGTGCCATATCAAATATACTAACTTTGTGAGCTTAGTGGAAGTCTTGATACATTATATAAATTACATACAACATTACAATACAAAAAATTAACAATAAAGAGAAAGATGGTGACGATATCTATCTGCTTTTTTATAGTTCTAAATAAATGTCTTGGAATTGTGTGAAGTCTGCTAACCCACTCCGAGGATTAGCCCTTCTGATGCTGAGAGGAGTCCAACAGTGATCAAATAAAAGATTTAATTACTGATGAAGATGATTGAATGTGTGGGACGATACAATGGAATTTTCATTTTTAGTTTAACGTTGCAACTTATGATCTAATAACCGTTACTATTTTTAATTCTGATGATTAATTGCTTACTGAATTAATGATCTACTTAATAATTGCTGTATATATGGAAATAGTACATCAGGGTAGTGAATATTTAAAAAAAAAATGAGGAACTTGAATGAATGAAATAAACCAAGGGTATAATAGCTTTCCTTGTCGATTGATTGGAGATTCATAGACTTCCACACGCTTTAAAAAACATTATGGACAACTCTGAAGTGTGCAGGTTATGGTAATAGAAAATGGTAATATAAAGTAATAATAATTAAATGAAACAACTGATAAAGTCAAAGCATTACGATCACGTTATTAATATTCATAGTTCTATTATTTTATCTATGTATAACACTTATATCGTCAGAGCAGTGCTACATTCATTGGGCAAGTGCCGTGGGCGTTTGTGAATGAACCAAGGTGAACTGGCGTGACGTAACAGCCGCCAAACAAACATTCGCCAACGAAGGTGATCGTGCTAATGTTCTATAGTATCCTAGATACGTACAGATTGTATCGAAGTGGGGGAAATCTGGTTTATAATTACTCCGCTCAAAAAGACTATTCATATAAGTGCATTGGTTATTGAACTAATATTTACATGCATAATAGGACAGATTCAATAACAGGAGCTTTATGTGTCTGAGTATACAAATTATCTATGTGTTAATGTGTGTAATATACGTATGAATATTTTATGAGTGGTCTGGTTATCATAACACAGTTTAGATCTTTTAGTCTTTAGATCTGATGGCCGTGTGTGAGAATGTCCAAAAATAGTATTTTAATTCGAATATTATAACACTTATGAGTGTAGTAATACTTAGCTTTACTATCATAGGTAGCTTTCGAGCAACGATGTATGTGAATACGGACTCGTTATTGACGTTCACTGGTTGATGTATACGGGGAGTACAATTCACGTTTACAGCGTCGTTCAACGATCGTACAATGAAAATCACTTCACTGTCCTATTCAATGTACTGCCGGAGTGCAGACATATCACAAGCTATGAGAACTCAAATGAATTGTAGCGAATTATTCACACATATCCATCACCGTCACTTTTATATATTATGTATATTATCCATTATTTGATCTTTTATTTCACCTCATTTGTGTTTATCTCCTACTGTATATTATCACTCAAAAAGATTATAAAAAATTAGAGAATTATTGACTGTGCCAAATTCTCTTCATCGAGAATTTCCAATCCAATCGGAAATCCACTCGTCATTTGAATTTTAGAAAATGCCAATTACAATGAAGTCTCATATTTATTACCAACGATGAAAAACACACTGCGTATATTTTAAAATATTCATGCCGTAATTAATTAACAAGTTTAAGCTTCTTAAATGATTACGTACTTATTTTACAGGATACAATCCCATTCCAAACTACTTAAGACTCTTGCTAGTTTTAAGATTCGTACCTGTCTAGAGAGCTTCACTTGTTACAACAAGCAGAGATCGCTTTTCTTTTAAGATCCTTGTTTGTTTTAAGAATAATTACAACATATTAGTGTACAGAATCTAGTTTTCTTCATCAAAACTTTAATGGATAAAGAGCTTAAATCAATAGTTTCATTCAAATTAATAATTTAATTAATCATCAAATGAACTGGTAAGGAAATTAAAATCACTTATTTATTACAAACAACATTTTATGAACGCTATTATTGACATTGACTCATAATCACAAGCAGGTCAGGTTGCAGCCAGCTGCTCTATTAAAATCACAGCAGTACGTCTCATCATCGAGCAAAGCACTCGCAAGCAAAAATATGCTATTTAAGTACATATATTATATAAAATTTATATTCATTTAACGGTGAACATCTTTAAGCACTAGTAGATAGTAGAGCGTGAGAGATAAGTAAGTATACAGCGTGTGTAGATGTTCATGTAATTTAAACAAATAAAAATTCTACCGAAGTATGGAATGCAATTATAAATCTCTTAGCATAATCGCGCAGCCTTGGCTCATTCATCAACGCCTACAAGCGTTCTCAATGAACTCTAGCTATTCAGGCATCGTGCGTTGAACAGTGTCCCGCAGTAACGACGCAGCTTGTCATATTAATCACGTACGACATCCGGACACTGTAGAATGTATTTATAATTTGGACACGTGTATAGTGTCTAGGAATGGGATAACGTTATGTTTGTTGTGCGATCCATTAATGTTCTATTACTGGATATTTTGATTGAGGTTTTGTTGTAGGCTCTGATGCTCAAATTTCGGTTCTTGTTAACAATTGTTGTCTGAATATATACTTCTATACATTTGTAAACATATACCTACTTGTATAGATAACTGTACACCCAGACACAGAACAAATGCTCGTGTTTATCACACAAATATTTGTTCCACGTGGGAATCGAACTCACAACTCTTGGGTAGTTAGGATCATTAACTACCCAATCAATAGACCTGTAACGAGTTATTGCTATCATCTGTAAGATGAAGTTATGTTTTCCACTATTCATACATGTAGCTGTTACAGACTTTATATACAAATATGTAGGTATTTTCATCATTTTTGGAACCACCAATAAAGGAGACATTTTACTATTAAATGTTTCATAAGAATTGATTATCATCATCAGCCTATTTCAGTCCACTGCTGGACATAGGGCTCCCCCAATAAGCGCCAACGCGCCCTGTCCTCGAATTCATAATAGTTCATAAGCACGATTAAATGATGTACTGGCTTAAATCGCGTACACGTTAGGACATTCAGTATAGCCCAGGTGTTTCGAAGACGAACACATGAACATGTACATACCTATGTATGATCGATATATGACTAATTCCAAAGTCATGGGGATTGAGTAGATATAGATCAGCGAAACGCGAGAGGCGTTTTAATCAGGTGCCAATTTCGAAATATTTAGAATGACCGATACGTGAGTACGTGTTTCGAATACACAATATTTGAACCGACAGATGTCGTAGTGTGTTCATAGCATTATGAATTTATTTATACAATACTATATTCATACTATAAAATACATTAAGCGACAGAATCCTAGACATTTAAATACTTTGAATACTATTACCATGACAAAACTACATGCAATATTATTATCACATTTACACGCCACCGCCAGGGGTTAGGCAGAGAGAACCGAGCAACAAATATCTGTCATTACAAATTTTGCTTATTCTAGATTAATCACTCTATAAGCATTAAAATGAACGTTTTAAATAACCCAATTTCCATACTATAGGTTTATTTATGGTTTCACACAACTTTATTGAGGTTATTAAGTAAATAAAGACAACACATGTAATCAGTTGACAATTAGGTATGATCGGATATATGGTGGTATCACATCCGGTGATCGCACGTCTTGCATTATTGATCGCTCGCTCGCCTCAGTATCACATGGCCTTGTGCACATTGATAGATCTCATTTTGATATTACGAGTGCTTCGTTCAAACAAAGCAAATTAAGTTTAATACATCGTTCGATTGATAATTTTTATTTATTTTATTTATTTATTTATTTATTTTTGTACACTTAATACTTAAAACTATTAATTAATATAAAGTATTAACTATTTTATTAATCGGTAGGCAATTTTTTGCTAGAATAACAGATACTTTAATAATACAATAAATTCACCAATTACATCATTAGTAGGTAGTCATTTACGACTATTTATGTATTCGCTGGAAGCGACGTTTATTCAGATTTATTACACTGGCTTCCAGCGACGTTAACCGCTGAGCCGGAAGTCGTGGGTTCGATTTGTTCTGAATTTGGATGTGAATGTCTGTATGTACTTAGCAAATTATGTATGTATTGAATATAAGCCACTCCGTTATGCTCTTAATGTAAGTTTTTTTTTTCCATTATAACTTCACTGTTGGAATACGGGTCTCCTCTCATTTTGAGAGGGTTAAGGCCATAGTCTGCCACGCTGGCCAAGTGCAGGTTGGCAGACTTCAGAGACCTTAGAAAATATTTTTTTTTAATTCTAAGGTGTGTAGGTTTCCTCACGATGTTTTCCTTCACCGTTAGCAAGTCATATTTAAATTTAAAATGCACTTTTATAAAGAGGTGCGCGCCATGGGTTTGAACCCGGCACCCCCGGAGTGAGGGGCTGAACTCTTAAC
>DWMG01000706.1:0-17868 GCA_018244855.1 Elbella merops
AACGCTACATTGTTAACGCTACGCTCCTCGACTCTACATACGCTCAACGACTTCGGGCACCCCTCAGGTCACTTAAACCGTGGCATTTTTGCATAATGCATATACTCGTATATAAACCGACCGACCGACCACTCACGGCGTTAACTTCACAAATCACTCACAATCCGCAACGAAATCAAAACTATGATTGCTTCATATATATTGCAAGCTTGTGGTTAGCTGATGTTGTTATCTAGTATATTAAATTAAAATGCGTACAAAATAAATTCATGCGAACCGTACTTTGAGAACATTGGGCTTAAGCTGTGCCTACAACTCTCTTAATTTAGTTCCAATGACGAAGCATTATTCTATGTAGGTTCTGACTAATACCTAAAATTTGCTAAGCTTATGTAATTAGAACATATTAATTAATGACCTGAGCGTGTTCAGATCTAATGGAGGTCTTTACGCTGTTATTTCTGTACAAAATATTTTTGCAGCAAGATTTTATTTATTGTTAAAGTAGGTTGTTCAGGTCAATTTTATTTGCTTCTATAGAATACAATGAACACAAAGTCACGTTCATTGATAGCAATTGCTGAAAATATAAAGTCAAAGTCTGTAGTTACAGTTAAAATTCATACCCACACTAGAGTCTTGACATCTGAGTCTCCCATCTTTCGACTATAACACTTTAACAAGATGACCGAATTTGAAACCCTGCCAAAATACAGACATTTTTCTTCCAAACTTTTATTACGAAATAGGAATAAAAAATGCTTTTGTCTTGTCTTATAGAAGTTAAAAAATAAAAAATACTACAAAATTCAGTTATTCAGTTATTTTTTATTTCTGCAAGGACTGATCAGCTAATGCGCTCTATCGACCCCGTTAAGTTTCTGGGTAATGATAAAATAATAATAGTAATGTTTATAAAGTATTGAATTTTTTTTTTTCAGAACGTTTTCCATATACTACTACCCGTGTATTAACTTTGTTAAAAGGCCGCCTGCGGAACTGGCGTCCTGGTAATCATTTGATACATAAATCAAGACTAAAGATGAAAATTCTTAATATATAAACTGCTATTGCCATTATTTCTCATTGTTTAGCATTGGTTGTTAAGATTACCGTTTGCTTGTGTCAGCCAAGCTTAAGGCCTAGTTTCGCGACAATTATACTACCTGATACCCGCAACTTCGTCTACGTTGTTTACTATATTAATAATATATGTTACGTGCAGAAGAAAAAACACCAAAAAGATGAGAAGCAAAAATATATGTATGTATGTACTTTGCTTACAAAACTCCTTTGTAAACAAATTTTATTTGTTTGACTAAAATCTATAAATTATATTATCATGATTAGTGCCTAATGCCAGAGTAACGGACGAGTAGTTGACCGTCACTGCACAAATAGTGCTAATAAAAACCATTGTTTCTTAAAACTTTAATAACTTTATGTTAAATGAAGATAACGTAATATTTTCTGTAGATAGGAGCTAAGTTTCTAAGACATAAAAGCTAAAGACTTCATTGCAAACCGGTACATTTTGTATGATGCGCGCACAACGGTAGACCTTCTTTTTATTTAAATATGTAGATAAACTCTAATAAATACATTTACATCAAGGGGTTTATTGTTAGCAAAGGTACCTATCTATATTATTATTACTTTAGTGTTTGAAAAGACAATTTCAGCTATGTTAAATCTGCAGTACCTAATGCCATCTGTCTATTTTGTGTTTGTCATTTACCTATGAATACATATAACTAAAGATTATTTCAATTATAATAAAAATCTTGATCACAAGATCGTGGCTGTACATATTGATAAATTAAATTATCACATTCTTAAACCATTTTTTAAAACCAAAATCGATTATTGAATTACCAGCGCAATGGTCTTAGATCGGATGAATATGGATATTTAAAAAAAATTGTTTGAACCCCTACTATGTACAGAATCTCAATTATTATGTCTTTTTTATTTTTTTTACGATTATATATTGAAAATGTTATTACATTTGGTGCATGTAGCCTTCGTATGGACATAAAAAAAATATACACTAACTTATTTTTTTTTTACTTACGTTTGCCTTTTCAATGCGTACCTAGTGTCCAGTTTATTGAATTAATAAATTAAACTCTTGAGCTCTTGCTATTAAAACAAACAAAGCACCACAAAAATATTAAGTAATAAATTCTGCGTCATAATTCCGAGAAAATGTTTAATTAGCGTTATTACGATTTACAATTTTCATATTGCGTCAAAAGAGGCACCAAATGGAGAAAATCTATACCCAATTTAAAAATATAATATGAGTACATGAATTTGTAATAATTTTAAACACATGGTGCAGGAATACATACAACTAATAGATACTCTCTATCAACCCCGTAAAGCTGATAATAAGGCGTGACGATGTAATGTAATAATAGAAGTATGTGTAGGTACGTCAGACGTTCGGGCTGAAAGTAATTTGTTTTATATGTACGCTTAGAAACCGTGTGAGGATATAAATGCCTAAAACTATTACAGTTTTAATACATTACGCTACTGAAAGGGTGCTGTCGGGCCGTCGGAATATTAGCTTTTTTAATATATTACAAGAAAATTGTACGATGTTCCAGCCAGTACAATTATTGTGAGATCTTCGTAATCATGCAAACAAATACATATATAAAAATACAAGACACGTAGTGATAAAGTTTTGGAAATATTATACATAGATTTTTAGATATACGTATGTATATATTAAATTATCCCACGCATGTATACCGTGCAATCAAAAACAAACCTTTTGAGATCTGATGCCCACACATGTGTGATGCTTTAACAGCTGGCATTATAATGTTTAAGTCCAACTTCTTATTATGTTGCACAACACCCAATTGTAATCGAAAAGACTTTATTACGTTAACGCTTACAAAACTTTTACATACATGTACGATAAGTATGCTTTAATTCTAATTTTGTTGATGGCGAATACAGTTAATAGCCGCACGAAATTAAAATAAAAAACATATCCGCCATTTTGAAATTTTTCAGACACTTTCAAAAATGGAATAAGCTTGGAAAACGTAATAAAAAGGGAGCATTCCCCACGGTTAATGCACCGCCGGCCAACGGAAAGTATACTAAAAATTCTTTTTCGTATTTCCATTTCGTACAGCATATGGAGATTTTAAAATTGAAATTTATACCCCTTTAGGAACAGTTTAAATGTGACCAGAGCGGCAACATTCGCGTTATATAGCACACATATTAATTTTGTTTTCACAATTTATTTACCCTATTTATACTGGCGCGAATTTTCATTTCATTCATCATCGAACATATTTCAAAATGTGATTTAAAAATTATGCATCCGGGTGAATTCGGCGCAATTGTGTAAACATATCCAATTATTAAATTGAATAATATTGTAATAATTTGCATCGACGTAAAAACTGTTTTCCTCTCTTAATTACAAACGTTTTATTTATACGGGAGTTTACTCCAAATAAAAAATTATAGATTGTGAGTCTGTAACAGTACTTTTCATTACATATCTCTGCAATCCCTTTGCGTCCCACTGCTGAGCACGGGGCGGTCCGGAAATTAGGAAGACCTGAACCATTATCCATCTTTGCAACATATAATGCTTTAAAGGCATCCGATAACGTTCTACGACTTCGACAACGTTTTTTTTTGCTTGAACCCATTTTTTATTATCTACTGATCATATTTTGTTCGACTACCCCGGTGGTCAAGTGATTAGTGAAACGGACTACCGAGCCAGCGGTCGTGAGTTTCATTTCCACATAGGAGAAATATTTATATCATGAAACAAGTAGGTATTTATGTTTCAACGTTCTCATTACTATAACACACTCTCTTGATGCTTACTTCGGGATCAGATGATCATGTGTGGAGATATCCCAACATATTATTACAAGGTATCAAACATTTCTGAACTTATTTCATAACGGAATTTATACATTAGGTCGTAGATACCCACGTTATATTTTATTTACAAGACTTAAGCCTTGCGATTCAAAGCGCGCCTACCTATTTACGTTTATGTCTGTTTACGTTTACGGTTGTTTACGTTTACGGTTGTTTACGTTTACTGTTGTTTATGTTTACATTTGTTTATTTTTTTTGTTATTTATGACGACCTATTTCTTTTTTCATTATAAGTTTTGTTAATACTTCGATTCAGTTATAAAACTCGCGGTTGAGTGCTGTTGATAAGTGCAGTTTTAAAGTGGTCACATTACGTAACATCACACCTGTAGTTTCCGAAGGGGTAGGCAGAGAAGTGTAGTAGACCCCCACGTTTCACCAGTTACGTTTAAGTCGCACAATGGAATAGGTGGTGAGTATTACGAGGTCACAAAAGAACTTCAGAATCTAGTAGTAGTCTGACTAATGCTAATTCAATATATCTAAACCTAGACAATGTATCCTTATTAGACAATATATGTACCTATGTACTAGACAATCTTTATTGTTTTTGTAATACACAAATTTTCCCATAATACTAATTGTGAACCTAAATTAAGAAAATCCAAAAGTAATCCTCGTTTTTGTGACAAATTTTACCATTATACTCATTCATCATCAGCCTATCTCAGTCCGTTTCTGGACATAGGCCTCCCCAAAAGGAGGTTTATGCAAGTAATCTCCACGCTGGGCATGCGGGTTGGAGATCGCAGGGCACGGCTTTTCGCACCGCCGATGCTGCTGCCCGTCGGCGGCCAGGGCATTTAGCCGTGTCTATTTAGGTTGCGCTATACCGCAATCAGCCGGTCGCCAGAGATAAGGAATTGTTTTCTCTTTGTTGTGTATGTATTTGCATATTCAATTCTAAGAGCATGTGCACACAAATACTGTAATATATTAATTTTAAACGATATGATCGACGGGTTAGTTGCTACATTCGTCCAGTCATTGAAAGAGGAGGTCAAGATCTCCAATGGACGTCGAATGCATTTTAACCTTAAACGTGAGTTCCTCTTTAAACAGCCGCTTGCAATATACCTTACGAAATGTAAGGAAAATGATCTCATCATCAAAACCATTATCGTTTCAATGTTGCACATGGTCTCTTCAAGTCTAGAAGATATAAGGTCACAGTCTACCGCGCTAAGGTATCGAGCGTTGGCACACTTCGCACGCCTTAGAGACATATGAAGAACATAAAGCGTGCTGGTTTTCTCACGATGTTTTCCTTCAACGTTGTAGTCGGTGATATGTCATCTTAAAATCGCACATAACTTAGTAAGTGGTCCTCCCCAGGCGTTCTGTTATAACCCTAACAATTTGGTAATCAGCATTTTCAACATTATTACCACATATTACAGCTATGCATATTTTTCTTTATTCGGTTCCGTATAAATTCACCGACTTGCAATAATAAAATAATTAGTACTTACATCTCGCAGTGTTTAGACGGTTAGACTAAAAACTTGGATTTGCGAACCTGTGTGTTTCTGTAGTCTTGTGGAAAATAAAGTCCCTCTCATATTTTGTCTCAACAAAATCGACTTTTTATTTAATCGACACCCGAGGGAATCCTGACCGCCTCATAACAGTTCGAACCGTGGGCTCTTGAAGTGGAGAAGCTGAAATTCAAGCAGACAAACAAAAGTACAAAAGAGTGTGTGCAAGTGTGAGAATTCATTTGAACGTGTGCGTCATATAACACGTTTTATAATTAAATGATTATTCTTTTCGTTGATTGCATTTTAAATTTGGCGTGTGAAATACTTTAACATAATTAATTACGTCATTTTAAACGCAAATAAATTGAACACTATTTCCTTTAATTAATTAATGCACATATTCATGCTGGCAATGCTAGGTAGGTATCACCGTGGATCAGTTTTTCGATTGTATTAGACAGAGTTGCCAATTGGTTATATCAGAAATCATCAATCATTAAAAAATATTCTGATAATCCCACCTAGACTTCCACATATACTATATGTTGGGAATATTATTATGATTCTGAATGTTTTCTTGTAGTTAGGTATCTACATAATAAATTTACTATACCAGTTCAAACGTGAGCATGAAATAAACAGATAGAGGCTTACATTTGCATACATAATTATTATTATTATGGATGATTATACGACTTTGCAGCTGTTACGTTTACAGTGTTGTTAAAATAATTATATTTTTAATGTACCGACAACTAAATGTATATAATTTGCATGAGCTTGTCTGCTAGAGATCACTTGTTAGCGATAAGACCGCCTTTTGTGTGCCTTCAAAAATCAGTACGGTCTACTGTCTCTGTTGTATCTTTTTCGTGTACGATAAAGATTAATTGTAATGTTTTGTATTGTAATTATGTGTTCGTGTATCTATAATACATTGTACATACATCTACCTATATTTGGTTAAATATGTACAATTAAAACTATTTGAAAATACAAGCGCCCAAAAAACGATGGAGCCGACATAAAAATGTTTTGAATGCACCGCAATGAAAATCCTTTAAAAAATAATTACTGCTAATTGATTCAGGCGTTGTATGGCGGAAATCTATTGTTCATAATTATACTTAAAAAGTCAATTTGCAATTATTTTTGAATATGAAGTATGTGGTGTCAACTGCATGAAAGGTGAGGGTCATGACGGTTTTGCTAGAAACCGGAAGTGTTTGTTGTAGAAAACATTCATTTCTCAGAGGTAGTGTTGTAATCAACTCGGGTAATTAATTTGTACGTGTAGTACACTGGTACCTGAATTATCTTTAAATAGGTTTCGTTGTAATCAAATTTATCTTTTTGCATCGTGCTGTTGGAAATGTTAGTCCTTATAAAAACAATACATGCATATCTAATCGACGAAAACATTTTTCAAAGTAATCTTTCGTTACAAATGGCGCTATGAAGTGTCCAATAAATCAATTGCTCAAATGCGGGGCTACGCGAAAACAATGGCGATTTCCAACGCAATAGCGTTGTCACAACGATCGTTCGGAGAGTGTGAAACAAGCTGAAAGCTATTTAGCGAGGGGCGAGCAACGAGAGGATATTTCACGTCTTCCTGAAAATTAATGAGAAACGACTCTTACGACGTTTGTCGATCGCGGCCCGCCGCCGCAATACGACGCCGGCGGCGGCCGCGCGCTGCCTAGCGCCTGCCCGCCGACTAATGACTACGACGCGAAACTGTAAAAACATGTTCGTCTTTATCCGTCGCCGGCGACCAAACACCACCGTCTCTTTCCCCCCCTCCTGCCCCCTCCCACCCGCACCCAGAGTGGCAACGTTGCGTTTCAACCCGGATAAATTACATCCTATTAACTTAATACGGTCGCGCGATTTGCGCTTCAATATAGCCGTATGTAAGGATTAAAATTGCACGCGAGCGTACGAGTACAGTCGTAAACGTTCACCTTAGACTTTATCGCTTTCATTATAAAGTCGACGTCGATTCCTTGCGGGGACGCGTTGAGTCGTTCCGGTTTCGGTGGCAATTATTAATTCGCTGTCAAATAAAGGGGCCGCTCAGCTGGGCGTGCGTGTCGGCGCAAATATCTGCCATACTTCGGTATCGGTAGTGATTATTTTTTTGTTGCTTCGACCGGATTCGCAGACGGCCGACAGTCATTTCGGGCGCACTATATAATTTTAGTTTTGTAACGTTCACGGAATTCCCGCTCGCTTTTTAATTGGAGAATGGTGATGTTACGATTAATTATTTCCGAGCTTGCCATCTTACAGGAGTCAGTACAAAACTCTTCCATTTATCACACTTATCTGTCGATTAATATTGGACATGTTTAATGTTTATGACGCGAGGTTTAAGCAATTCTTAATAATTTAGGAGATAATGAGATAATAATAAGAGCTTTTAGAATAAAAGATTAGGGTTTGTATACCTACATTGTGAAGCAATGTAAATATAGAAAAGTAGGGCAGTATCGTGCAAAAGTAAATGAATGTACTGCATATACGACATACATACTATTAAAACATGATATACTTTTTTCTAATGCGATAAAACAGCATCATTAGCGTCACGTGTCAAGTGTCATTAGACTTTTCATCGACTTTGCAATCTTGTTTTGAATAGGGTGGGCACGGATAAGGGCTCATAGGGTGTCCATTATTGGATTTAATACATTTGCTTTCAACCCTAATTCTACCCCTCTTTATCCGACCGACATTGTATCAGTATTAGACACCTGCCCTGTTGTGGGAATAAAATAGAGGAAGACAACGAGGAAGTTAAACGGTAAATATATTCATTGTTAGTAAAAGTGGGATAAGTCTTATTATGTTTTGTTCATTTGGAACTTATTTGTTTTTCGCAATTTTTTTTTCTCAAGCCAAAATTTTTTTTTATTAGTGGTCACTGGCCACTCGCTGGAATTTAAATAAACATAAGTGTACTTAAATGTGTTATTGATTGCCTGTCTCCATCCATCCATTTGACTTTATGGGTCCACTGTCAGCCGTAGACGTCCCCTAGTAAGCAAGAAGTCACTCCCGATATATATTTTTTGTTATTGCTAAAATTTGCACATTCCGCCCCATCTATTGTAGATACCTCGTGCGGGGTTTGAATTCGATCTCATGGTTATTCGTTGCGGATTTCGGTGTAATTTTAAATGTCGATGTATTTGATAATAAAAATATTGTGATATTTATTGTTTTTTTTTTTTTAAATAAAATTACCATAAGGAATCATCACCTATGGATCTTTGGAGATCCACTGTTAGACGTAAGTCTTTTTTATCGATGCCATGTCTTGTATGAATTTGAAAACAATCACATTTGCCCCACTCGTTCTAGCATCAGGCAGGAGCTCGTGTGGGTTTAATTTTAACCGACTTATTGCAATGCGGATATCTCTACTTCATATCGGGTTAATGGGATCAATTATAACATTAAAAGATTAACAAGAGGACTGGGTTTTTTGAATGTACACACACAAGCCTTAATCCGGTTATATTCAGTTTTACAACTACGTACAGGGATAGAAAGAATGCTTGTGAAAAGGACCCGCGCTCGGCTGCCTCCTGACCTTATTATTGTAACACATTCATTTCATAAGCGGTTTTGGCTGTATTATAAATGCATTGCAGTTTTTATATATCTACTCCAAAATTGGCTCAATCCATATATGTATTTGGTGTTGATTTTTTGTTTACGTATCTATATTAGTTGTCAGTTAATTAAAAATTTACAAGCGAACGTACATACATAAATTCGTTGAGGCTCATTAATTTTATTAACCGTCATTAAATACAGAAAACGTTCTATACAGATATGTATTATCCAAAATTTTAAAAAGATAAAACAATACGATCGTAGTATAGTAATTTGAATTTAAAACTCGTTACTCAAAGCGGATGTAACGTATTTAAAAATAAAGGAATCGTTGGAGACGATGATTCTTTTTCTTTATATCCGGTAGATAATTTTTTTTATGGAAACGAGTCTCATACAAATATATTCACGGATATCCAGTGATCATAGCAGTCCATAGATACTCGTACCTATAAGTCTAATATCAACTTGCTTTTTAAGTTATGTTATTTAGTTATATACTATACACCAGTTGAAAAAGCCATGCAATATGTTTACCATCGTGCTTGTATTTTGTGAACGCGTGGAGACCTCCTCGCGCGGTTCCAATTTGACCTCATTGTTATTCAACGCGGATATAGCGGGCTCGGCTGCGGCGTTGCCGATGCATTAGGATTTTTGCAAACATCGGGCGGATCGAGATCGTTTTTTTTGTTTTGTAATCGAGTTTATGAATATTTGGGTAGGACTTGTGTATAGCGCAGTTGTGCCTTGCGCTTTTGATTCTATGTAGCTTATGTATTATTGACTATTCTAATATTTCAGATTATCTGTGCTTTATGAGGTAAATGATGCCCTTTCTTGTAAATTGTATGTGTGTACATATAATTTTTGCATTATTAATATAATTTTTAAAGCCAAAACTGTTAATATTTTATATAGACACAAATCTGTAAGTCGTACAGGTTGCTAAAAATCACTGGTTCTCGATGCTATTTTACAGCATAGAATAATAGACTGTGACCAAGCGCTAGCTTATACTAAATAAAAAATATACATATGACCTTGAATTTTTATGGTAACAAAGTTAATAAACCATATAACTCATCTGACCACACAAGCGGGCATCATCAATAGCCCCCGGACCGTGACACGTGTCAACACTAAATAGTTCGTTGACGCACAAAGCGCCGAAAACTGAAGCCATTAAGAGATCAAAGGGGATTAAAATTGATTCACGATTTGTAAATAATGGAATTAAACCGGGCTCCGCCGTCGAACGCCCCTCGGTCGGCGGTAGGGCTACTGTGATGTTGTGTTATCTATATATATGGGACTGATATTAATTACTCGTGACTGCGTAAACCCGAAAGCACACTGTGGGAAATATGGACCAAAGTTCTCAAGGCCGTGTTCATAATGTGCAGCAGTGGACTGAGACAAGCCGATGATGATAATATTCACTCAATGCCCAGTTGGATCGATGTATGTTTCCTTATTTAAATTCAATAAATAACACGTTAAACCCGTTTTCAAATGCAAAACTACGTTGTTCACAATGCTGTCGTAAACAGAAAACCAGAAATGCAAGTCACTTGCGCTGCACAGTTACCTTTTTGTTTTCGAACCTGTCACTCACACGATTTTCCGCTCGACGCTCGACAGATGGCATCGTAACTGTGTCTATAAAATTTTGTTTCGTTTATTAATAGGTATGGATACAGATATATCTATTATATATCAATACTTAAATTTTTAAGAAAAACACAAGCGGTCCATATATAATTAGGCTGTACTTTAAACACTCATAGTAATTTGTAGAAAGTAAATTTTCATTATTTCTAAATATGTATGCTACGATTTAATATCTTCAAGAAAAGTAATGAAAGAAATGTTTTTTATAGTAGTATTCTTTACCTACTTTTTTATTCAAATACGGCATTATAATATCTTTTTTATATTCGGTTCGGCATTAGCATCTTCTCTAGTTCGGTAAATTCTATCTCTTAACAGAAGCGTCCTGAGCGATTGGATAGTGGGGCGAGAGTCCTACAGATCTCGCCCACTCGCACGTGGGTGATATAAAATTTGATGCCCTTTAAAGGTTGACACCCTTGCGTTGCAAACTGCCCTAATATTTCCACCGTGGCGTGGGCCGCTTCAAATTCACCGAAGATAAGTGCGGCTTAATGTATTGCTCGTTAATCATTGTTGTGCTTCTTTGTTCGTTTAACCTATTGTGTTATATACCTTCTATTCTCAGACATGGAAATAAATTTTCTAATAGAAATTCGAAGAATTCTAATATCTTTCATAGATACATAGAATAGGTTTAGTTATTTAGGGATTTATTCACGGATGATGTTTCTTCATACCGGGCTTTTAGAATATTGTGTTACACGGTGAATGTAATAAGTTATGAAGCATTTTTGAAAGGGGTAAGTTTGGCGATTATGAGATGATTTATATTTTATAATTATGTAGGTAGTCTTTTTTATATATCCACGTATTAAGGTGTCCCAGTATTTCCACTAAAGTGTGGGTAACCTACAAGCGAAATGCGGCGTTTTATTATATTTTTTGCGTAAATGTGATAAAGCAATGTGTATGGCAGATATGACATGGTGACATCGACACCTGTGGAGTCTAACAATGAAATCTCTCGTTTCATAGCGCTCTAAAATGCCTCAGGAAGCAGTTCACTTTGGCACGTGTCTGTCTGTGTATATGTATAACAGGTGTCGTAACTTTTACGATATTATTAAAGCGGTTCAATAAAACTTTCACTATTTATTTTGTTGATGGATAGCGTGAAATCGTTTTAAGAGATTTTCCATTATTGGTTTGACGGTTTTCGTTTATATTTGCTTTTTCATACGTGTCAATGGTTATTGGTGTGTCTCGGCATAAGTCATGTTACTGTTCTTTATTTAATGTACTTAAATTTATTTGCAAAAACTTATCGAATCTCTCGAAAATTATTGTAAAGGATAATTATTTTATAGACACGTATAATAATGGCATAGGTATACATACATTGCTGTTAATTAAAATTACATCAGTTTCATAACTGACCTCTTCGTTAGATTCGTTATTGAAGTCCGAAAGGGGCCAGGCGTGGTGATGTAAATAATGATTTAAATAGTCAGTTTTATAAGTTTCAATAAATGTACTCAATTTTATCAAGAAGTATTCGACTCATCCGCTATTAATATTTTAAACTAGAACCGTGGATAGTACGAGCCGCGTACCGTTTTCACATTTCCCCGACGTCCGTCCGTTATCGACGCGAATTTCCTCGGGAAATATACGTAGCTATATGTATACATTTGTTTTTCCGATACGTTTTAGATTTCCTGCAGGCCGCCGTCGCGTCGTTAGCTCGGCTTGTAACGCTACGGAAATAACGAGGGCCCGCTACGCGAATGTCGTTTTTATCATACTCTGCTACACCTCTCCGTCCACTTGTTGAGCGGCTGACGCCTCAGTTGTTGTTGGTTCAAATACATGTTATGTTGTTTTGGCTGTCAATCGGTCCGTTATAGAAAATTTATTGCAAGTGCTATTTATTTCCTTTTTCGTCTCATATTATTAAGTAGTGGAGTGGCTAGTTATCTTTTGTGAGAACCATAGACTGCGTTCAAAGAAGGTTTAGTCTTCGGCAGTTATCTACCAGGTACACTCTTCATCTTTCCTTTCCTTTGGGTTTTCTTAGATTATTGGGTTCTATTAGGTTAATAAAGACCTCTAGTACTATATTTCCGAAACTATCCTCTATGTAGTCACCGTTCTGTTACAGTTATTAATATAGATTTGACCTCAAAAAGGTCCAATTTAATGACCTTTTCGAAAAGTTAATAAGATGGAGGAGGTCACGATTCCGAGTGTTGTTCATTATACAATATTTATTCAATTCGTTTTACCCTAAGAACAGAGAGGTATCAGCTCAGCGAATAACATTATTCCATTGACCTTTACATGTTATTTGTATCGCTTTACAAATTGAATTTGAACGATGCCCACACTTTGGAACCGATCTAACATAAATATATGTATTTCCAGCGGAAATTTGTGCCGGTCAATTGAACGTAGAACTGTGTGAGAAACGAGAAGAACACGTACTTGACTTTGAGGTGTGCAACAGAATATTAAAATATACTCGTATCTAATACTCCCACGTGGTTGTCGTAAGCTACAATTTCGTTTCGTTTTTAACTAGACTTGATCGATGCTACCTGGGAGTGTACGACGTACGTATGTTTAACTCTTAGGCGAGATAAAGAAGTGATGTTACGTTTAACTAACTTAACTTTTTAGATAAGTACAGGAGTTTTTTTCATTTTCAAACACAGACTCTATTAATTTCATGAACAATGATATGTTAAGGATATATTACTTTGAAAATAGGTGTCTTCGTTGGGTGAAATATATATAATATACCTAAGCTGAAACCGCTAGAAAGAGTTAGTGAATACCTACTTTTAATGAATTTTCGTGTTCCAGTAGAGTTTAGAGGGCTTAGAACCGATTGACGGCTAATGGCAGACCAATGCATAGGGTTTTAATATGCTTTTTAGGGTTTTAATAAGTTTTTTCTAGTAGGTACGCACGGTCTGACCGGTGGAGGATGCCAATAGACATTCGTTCGCACTTTGCTACGCCTAAATATAGTGTGTAATAAAGTCTAAATAAGTAAAGTGCGTCAGTATGCGTTACTCACAGTAGACAAAATAAATATCAGTTTTCGTGGAATAAATTATACACGATACCTACATTTCTTTTTCCAAGCAGTGATAGCTTAGTAAGCAGTGATAGCCTAGTGGTTAAGAAATCTGCCTCTCACTCAGGGGTGCTGGGTTCAAATCCATGGCGCACACCTCTTCACAAAAGTGCGTTTTAAGTTTAAATATCACTTGCTAACGGTAAAGGAAAACAGGTACACCTTAGAATTTATTAAATTTTTTTTTTTTAAGGTGTGTGAAGTCTGCCAACCCGCACTCAGCCAGCGTGGCCTACCATGGACTTCACCCTCTCAATATGAGAAGAGACCTATCTATATTCCAACAGTGGAATTATAAACGGGTCGATTATTATTATTATTATCTACATTTCTGCACTACCGTATATTTCCCTCGTTATCTCGTTCCTATGAAAAATGTAAAAATAACTTGCTGAAGCTCTCTTCGTGCAAATAACCCAGTTCTGTGTCGAGTGGTATGTGCCTAGTAAATAGTTCCGAGTTACAGGAATATCACTAACCATTCAAACTAATGTCAGTGCTATCGAACGCCCCACCTGTTGAACGTATAACTTCAAGTTGTAACGTCAACAGGTAGGTAGGTATAATGGTACCCTGACTGAACATCGCTACAGTATGATTCTATACATATGTATGTCTTCTGTCGGTCTATTTGTTTACTCGCTGCGAGTTTATTTGTGTATGTGACCTAACTGAAAATTAAAAACCTCGGTTGAAACTTTAGTAATGGATTTCTAAAGTACCTATTTCATTTTTAGAATTACTTGTATTTATCTGATACGTCTCCAAGATTTTTTTCTTAATAATCGACCCACTTTAATTCCACTGTTGGAATACGGGTCTCCTCTCATATTGAAAGGGTTAAGGCCATAGTCTGCCACGCTGGCCAAGTGCGGGTTGGCTGACTGACAATTTTTTTCTTGTGCCTATATTATTTACGTGTGCTAAGGAGTATTTGCACCCACTGTACAGGATGTTCCAGTGTGGGAATTTTGTTAGGTGAGTGAAACAAAATTACTCCCGTCCACTGCTGGACATAGGCCTCTCCAATAGCACGCCACTGAGCTCCATCTTCAGCTCTTCGCATCCAACCAGTAATAGTAATATATAAATCAATCAATTAACAAAACATAACAGTCACATGACGCTGGTAATCTTCGAAGGGGTAGGCGAAGGAGTGTAGTAGACTTTCACTTTTCACCATTAATGTATATGTATACGAGTTATTTATGTATCGATATTTTAATTATACATAATCATAATAGTAATGTTTTATTGCCACACAACATATAACACAAAACTTAAAAACGTACATAGTTATTAATGAGATTAAATAAAATTAAGATTTATTGTGGCTAAAGGAAGGGTCTCAGCTTCTTCTAGCACGAGTCACCTCGTCTTGTCGTTTTGTCTTTCAGCCTGTCCCTCTCCCTTGGGCGTCGTTTTGAAGTGGTAAATCTAACTTTCTCTTTCATACATTGATGTCTGTGTTTATTTTTATCCTGATGCAGTAGTATACACCACAAACAATAGCTGATCACGGGCGGGGTTTATTTCAGTTCAACAATGCTCCGTTTCCGATTTCATGGTTCGTGAATACGTCTCTAAAAATCCTATAATCCAATTACGAATGATGTTGCACAACAATGACATTTTTCGGTTATAGATTTCATCTCGAATTTTAGTTCGGTTTGTGATTGTTTCCCGGCTGTATTTATGATGGTATTGAAATCTGTTTCATACTTTTACCATCGTTATCAACCATTTTATCGTTCCACCATTGGTCACGGATCTCTTCACACGTCGAACATTAACGGCTTCTAATTATAAGAAATGTTATATGTGCCAATGTAGGTACTGTTTCAATGGTTTCAAAACGTTCAATATTTTAGTCAATTATGTCCCGTCACAAACGCAGAACGTCTTAACCGATTTAATTAGTGCGTTCGCTACTGCACATTGTCGAGAGGGCGCCGAGCGGAAATTAGCAGGAGAAGCCAACTTATATCATCAACTGGAAAATGTCAGAGACGCCTCACGAGCGCCCGGCCACGAGCGGTGTTCCGATTTAAAAATGTACCATGTCGGTTAGAAATTGTTTATCATAATACATTTTAATATACATTAAACCGATATACAATATCTTGGGACTACGCCATACAAGGATAGAAAACTTGGTAGACTTTATGTTATGGTGACCGGACTGCTGGTAGACTTTATATGTAAAAATGGTTGTGTGTATTTTGTATATATAATTTTATATCCCGGTACTAATCATTTGTATGTAACTACACAGGTGATTTTAGCCCTGCTTTGGTGCTTAGGAAGAAGAGAATTGTAATAGCTGCCTCTAGTTACTGTTACTAAACGTCGTCGAAGACTTCTTGAGGGTTAAAAAACTTATATGGCCAAAACTTCATTACACGTTTGGATGGTACATGTCAGGCGTCCGATGTAATTATTGAAATCATCTGTTTGCGCTGCAAATCTTGTTCAGCACTGTTCAAAAAAAAAAACTTATAATCAGCCTGATTTTCATTAATCGCCACTTGAACTTGGAGCAATGTGATGCTGTAATTTCTAACTTACGGTGATAGATCTGTGCCTAGAAATACAGTATTGTTGATTAAAGATAAAATATAAGATGGCGCTACGACCCAAATTGAGTCAGCTTCCGATACTAAGATTCACCATTAGGGCCTGTCCTGCGCCTTCTCCTACCAGTTCTACACCTGTAAGTCGCGCAAGTCCTTCGCAACTTGATAATAATAAAATTAGATAATACACACAGATACATACAGGTATCATTATACATTTTTGAATTTTATTTTTCCTCGTGGATGAACAGCGTACCCAGTAACAGCTTCTACAACCTAGTACAGGGATCCTTGCGGCTTACTTAAAACTGCCTGTTACTGTTTTTGAATATACATTCTATATAAAATTATGTATTCATTTATTATTAACATCCTCGTATCACGTCGCACGCAATAGATCAAGCCTATTACCGCGTGACACGCTGCCTCTTATTAATCGGACGCGTGTTTTAGGTTTGCGGCCCCGGGCCAACACCGTCTGTTTTCTGTACTGGCTTATTGGCGTTAAAACCTCCCCTACACTCCTCTACACTTGGTGAACATGATGTGAACGGTGGAGACTAGGTGCCTTTAATAACAATAATAGATTCGTTTTTGTTTTGACATGATACTGGGTGCATTGCGTTGACTAGATATCACGTGTACCTATTTAATTATTATATTATTACCGGATCGGGTGCCATTGGATTTTCCAATTTAGAATTTCTAGTAGTCACTTGGAGTCTGGACCTGTGCCCGATGCATGGCAATATGCTCACCAGCTATTCCATCAGACGTAAACGCAACTGGTTAAACGTGGGAGTGTACTACACTCCTCTGCCTGAACAAAATGTGCTGAACAAAATGTGCAGCGCAAACGGATAATTTCAATAATTACATTGGACATCAGAAATGTACCATCCAAATGTGCACTGAAGCCGACTTATTAGATAGATTTTAGTATTTTCATGCGCGCCTTATTAATTGGATCGTTTCGATAGTTGCTAATTACCTCGTAACATGTGGTATTCGGTGTGTATATTTACCTAGGAACGAACGTATGTACGTATGTTCACGGTTATACACTAATGCATGCATCACGCGAAAACTTATCGCCGATTCGTATCATACTTTCACTGATTGATTACTGACTGCTCTCTCTACCTAGTCGTTATATATAACCGTGTGATGTAATGTCTATGTGTGCGTGTGTGTAATTCTTCGATTGTTTATGTCTTGCCTCTATGTGTTTTCACACTCATTGACTGACTCGTTTTGGAACTGCTTTGAGTGAGATTGAACTGCTTTGAGAGAAATTGAGTGACCCATTTTGGAAGTGCTTTGTTCTTTTACGAAAAATATAGACGTATCGCTAGGTCGAGTACGAGCAATCGCTTTAAGTTCAAGGTACAAACCTCTTAAGTCACGAAATTATTGTAGGAATTATTGAGGCACCCAGTTTTATTACAGATTGAATTAGTACAAGGACATTCTGCACATTAAGTCGAGGATT
>DWMG01000707.1:0-17860 GCA_018244855.1 Elbella merops
CTGCTAATCGCGATATGGTGCAGTATGCCGCGATCTGCCTAGTCATAGGTAAATGCCTTAGCCGTCGATGGGCAGCAGCGTAGGCGATGCGAGAAATCGTGTTGTGCCATCTCCAAATCGCATGTGCTGCATCGGAATTATGGGCAAACGACTCTCTTGGCTACCCTAAATCCAGCAATGGACTCTGAACGGCCCAAAGCAAACCAAAACTCAATTCTAAGTATTATGTCTGCTTTCGTGAAAATTTTGTATCATAACTTGAATTCATTCCGAAGCTATTGATAGTCAAAGTTTTGAGTTCGGCGTAATGTATTCATGACTGGAATAACACTGCGTATTCATGCTGAAAATTATGTCACGTATTCGTATTGTATTCGAAGCGTATTAGCCGGGGACAGAATAGATAATAGTATCCCATTGGTATGCGCAGAACACAGGCAATATAGACGCGTATTTAAACTTGCATACTCGTTTCGAGTTGCATCAGTTGGCGGAACTTAGGTCAATTTGCATACCGAATGCAAGATTGTGATGCCTGGTGTAAGTTTAGTAGTTAGGACTTCCAATGGTCTTGGCAAGTTCAGGGAAGTTCAGCTGTGTTTGTTTAATTATGCTCAACTGTTCTAGAGGCTGTTGGGGTAGCTGTAATATTTTTTTTAATTTTCCACATAGAAGCAGATGCATGCTAATTAAACATATTTGGTATAGCCGTCAAACATCTGTAAGCAATTTCAAAATGCATCGCGTTATCCTTTCGGTTAATCATAGTCGATTTTCCAATAACAAATCAGTATTTAAATGTCGAATTCCGTTGTCTGCTGTTCGATATTGAACACAGGTAGGGGCAAACATTAGAACAGGCGGCCGGTCTTTTCAGTTATTGTATCAGTGACATAAACCAAAATCCTATTTATAGATACTATAATACCTATTTCTAGATATCTATTTCGAGATCACATGTAGGTACTATTATTTTTCCCAACAACATTCACAGATCGAGTGATATAAAATACAGTTTTTTCAAATAAAAAACACCTTTCGTCAAAAATGTTTAATAAAGATTCGAAAGGAACTAGGGATGTATCTATGAGACAATTTTTTATAGCTATTACAATATCTGTTACTTATTTTTATTATACTCTGTTAACACCCCTACGTGCAGTCAATTTACGAGTAACAGAAAAATAACATCTCGATATAACTTGTGTTATATATTAAGAAACTTTTTAAATATCCTAATGGTGTTTGTAATAAATATTCGGGCTCCACGCAGTCTATGTACCTGCCCTCACGGCCCCATAAGTTTTCATATGAAATATATATGGAAAAACTTTTTTCTATTTGGACATTTATAGCTGACAGCCCACCCAATAGTCTTTCGATTTTAATATAGCCTGTAGGCGAACTAATCTATGAATCTATATTTCTAACCTTACAATATTTATGTGGGCAAGGTAAAATTCTTTAAAAGGGCAGACCAATATTTAAGAGTTATATAGTCGGTTCCAACCACCATCTCGGGAGCCCAAGTCAACCTCACCTACACGCGGTGCACCCTGATACAATAGACGAGGCTCTGGCGACCGGCTGATTGCGGTATAGCACAGCCTAAACAGGCGCGGCTAAATGCCCTGACCGCCGACGGGCAGCAGCATGGAGCACATGCCCAGCGTGGAGATTGCGGGCATAAACCCCCTTGTGGGGAGGCCTATGTCCAGCAGTGGACTGAGATAGGCTGATGATGATGATGTTGATGATGATGTCGTTTTACTTCTACTTTTTACAGCCTGTGTAATAGTCATTGACTTACCCAATTATTTTGATAAAATCAATTTAATTTTATAACCAATAATATCTGCTCTTTTCAGTATAGCTACAAATTTTAAATTATGCCGCATTATGCTTACATTGTGTCTAATCATGGGGGAGGTTACGATATGCGCAAAATGGTTGGCAGCAGTTGGATGGGACAAGCCGAGGACAGGACGCGATGGCGCTCATTGGGGGAGGCCTATGTCCAGCAGTGGACTGAGATAGGCTGATGATGATGATAATGCTTACATTTTGTATTTTATGCTAACGTAACCCAGTCCAGCCTAACCTGACCTAAGTTTAGGTTAATAGATGCCTTATACAATATTCCGTTATGCAAAATAATGGTGCAACTGACAACATCTACATATATCTACCTACATATAAGAATATTATAAATAAGAAATTCTTTACGTCAGGTCGCGATGAAATGTAACGTCATCAATTAACAGAGAATAACTAATTTTTCTATCCGCTTTACTTCTCAACATGCTTTATTTTTACGCTAATCAAATTATCAGAGCAGAAATGAGAGGGTTTATATTAATAAAATGTGTCTGGAAGTTGATTAAATGAATTGTTATATGACTAGAAAGTAAAAAAAAAATTGAACTTTTTTAGTCGTAAAAAAGTTCAATTATTTTGCTCCAATCAGCGAAGCGGCCGAATAACGTGCAGCGTTGTATAAACAAAATGTCACATGTCACAACAAAACAAACACGAACAATTCCATTCTAAAATTAAACTCAAAATAAACGTAGAAAAAGAAGACAACGGTATAGGCCATTTGGCTGTTGTGTCGTATAGTGGTGTGTACACGTACCTACGAGTACATTGGACACGCCATTCCATTACTGCCAGACACTAATTGGATTGTCCTGGAGTTACTGAATAGGTTGGCCTACAGACAGCTTGCTGAATGTAAAGAAGTACAATATATATTTTTACGCAATAGGCTCACCACCTATTACATAGTGGGGCGTAAACGTAACCGGTGAAACGTAGTAGTGTTTTGCATTCCTCTGCCTACCTCTTCGGGGATTACAGGCGTGAAGTTACGTGTACAATATATTTTTTTATCTAGCTACATAATGTGAAAACAATGTAGGCATTGCTATTCAAATACCTGTAGATCTTAGGTTCTGATTGTAACCATAAGTATTATCACCATACTTATCATCATCAGCGGTCCATCTCAATTTGCTGCTGGACAAAGGTCTCCCAAAGGAGAAGAAAAGCAAAAGCATATAATCATATCTTGCACCGCAATATCCCTAATATTAAGGTATTCATTAATTTAAGTTGTTTATTTCATAGCTTCACATACATATCCATTAAAATTTATTTGTAAAGTGCATTGGATATGTAAAACCAAGTAAATAAAAGAACAAAACCCAGATTCATCTTCATACATCCCATGTCAAAATTGGAGCGCGTTGATTACTATATTTTTCAAAATAAAATTCAAAATAAAAAGATGACATAAAACTGTATCAAATCATTTCCCGATAGATATTCGGCGGCCGAAAATATCCTATAATAAGTATAGGCTACATTTGTCGAATTGTTTGACCGTCGCGTCGTAGCAAAGCACGTTTACTGCAGTGGCTCCACTCACTCCATCCACTCCATTAGCGCCAATCTCTAATTGGACTAAGCCCAAGTCACTGAATGCGGTCGAAACCGAAACGCTGAGCGATAACCGTATCTACCATTCTGCCATTAAAGATGGCGCCACGTGTATGCAACAAGTGACTTTCATTTTATTCGTAAGTATAAAATGGTTATTTTCTTAGTGTCCCTTTAGTCAGTATTTTAATTTTTTAAAATGCAGTAATTTAAAATAAAAAAGTATATTTAATGGTTTTTTTCTAAAGTAGTAATGCTTGGAGAGCGGAGAACGGAACAACGGAGAGAATGCGGAAGCAAAACTGTACTGGCCCATATCTCATTAATGAATATATATAATAAACTTTTAGGTTTACGTAAATTGGAACGTATTATCATTATGTCTGCAAGTCTGTTTCACCTCACAATCGAAAATAAAAAGAGATAAATTATTTAAGCCGTCAATTCGAAAATTGACGATTTGCGAAAAAGGGGCTAGTTGTAACTATTATTTTGTTTAAGCAGTTATGATTATTGTTTTCGATTTTCGAAAATCGAGTTTTTATCAAATCTTTATCTTGAGGTCCTAGGAAGCTATTATAATTACGTTATGTGTAATATTCGGCCGTTCACATGTAAACAAATTTTTGTTTTACGATATTTCGAGAACGAATCAACCGATGGAAACCCGCGACTGTGTTTGAAAGAGTTCATCGAGGCTGAGATCTGATTAAATTTTGAAGTTAATCGGTCGAGCCATTCCATAGATTTTCTGAAAACAAAGATAACTTTTTGATTTTGTTTTTAAATAGCTTCAATAATTTTCTCAGATTGATATTATTCTCAAAGACGCTTTTTGGGTTGGCCTGCAGTGTCGACCATTCTTCAACTTGTATTTTTTTTAAGTTTAGGAATATCAAAATTTACAACCTTTATTCTATCGCAACGTATTTTAATCATTTAATTCAATAGATCGGAATACATTTCACTCAATAGATTTCAATGTGAGGCGATTCTATTGGAACATAACAATTAGGACGGGCTATTAGCGCACAGGAACGGCCCTGGCTCGGCTGAATGACTTCAAACCACACCGAGCTCAATGCTTATAAGCCCTTTTGAATAGGCAGTGCCTATACATATATACTCGAAAAGGGAAAATAGCGTATATTATAAGGAAAATAACGAAAGTTTATAATTTATACTTATTTATACATTAATACTTATATAAATCTGACATTTTTATTCAATAAATACAATTTGGTATAAAAACATAATAGGTTATAGCAATATAAGGCTATAGAGTCTTTTTCAGTATTTATCCAATAGACCAAATTACATTTTGAGAAATAAAGTTCAATGTTTCGCAATTCTATTCACGCTACGGATAGTCTACCTAAACCCGTAGCTTCATTGAAATGGATAAACATTTCGATCTAAACTAAGCTGCTAAAGCTATTCAGAATAGTTCAATTCATACATATTCCGTATGCAGGATCATCATCAACCCTGTCTCCAATGAAATTTCTACCTCGTTGATCAATTAAGTTGCAAGCAGATGACATTAGGCTGATATTAACACACACGATGTCTGTCACGTGTGCTCTTTATCGGACTGTAGCCATACTGCAACATGGTTAACTTTATTCAATTTTTGTTACTTAAAAGAGTGCTGGGAGTTTTTTTCTCCGGCTTTTTTCTCCCGGTCTACTATAGCCTTAGGGACGCACAAAGCCGAAGTATAAGTATATGTATATAACTAAAACATGACCTTCCTCGAGTGTATGTATATACCTTATAATGAATAAAATAATTTGAATTTGAATTGCAACTTGAAGACTTAACAAGCATTACAGAACATTGCGAAAATTATCAATGTGTGTAGGTTTATTACTACGCTATAGCTAATGACGTTTTAACATAATAACGTCATAGAAATTATAGACAAGACAGTGTTTCTTGCCTCAGGATTTTTTTTTTTACCGAGTAACTGGTCGGTTAGTCGAGTAGTCAG
The DNA here is from genome assembly GCA_018244855.1 of Elbella merops. Taxonomy (NCBI): domain Eukaryota; kingdom Metazoa; phylum Arthropoda; class Insecta; order Lepidoptera; family Hesperiidae; genus Elbella; species Elbella merops. The sequence continues at coordinate 5,435 of DWMG01000707.1, forward strand.
GAAACCTGACTACTGAGCTAAGAATCCGTTGTCTGATGTCCACCCAAGACAAACATTTGTCCGATATGCTTCTCTGTTTGGCTGTAAGACATTACCTATGTACATAACATTAACAGATGTGATTTTAAATACATGTACTTACCTCGTGATGAATCACTATATGCATATAAATGTGTTGTTGTTTATAATATGATAAGCTAGCGTTTGGCTGCGATGTCGCCTGACGCCTGTTCGCCTACACTGTCGTAGAAAGCGTAGATACGCCCAAGATGTGTATCACACACAACACACGGTCATTTGATGCAGAAAGAATATTTGTATTCATCACACAAATAGTTTGTCATGAGTGGGAATCAAATCTTCGATGCTCGGCTCAGTAATTAAATTCACTAACTACTAGTCAAATTGTGTGTTTTTTTGTTTCTTTAATTTAAAATGTATATAGTTTGTTAAATAATAATATTAGACTCACACATGTATCTCTAGAACATACACCTTTGCGTTACAACATTTTCACATAAATTAGATATTGTAAATGTATGTTTTATTCTTTCAAATGTTTACAAATAAATTTCATATAGACATATTATGCCATCTATTGTTTCGAGTTGTATGTCACCCTAATTGCGATGTCATGACATGGCGATACTAACCGCGACAGTGTTCCTAAAATCTTCATATTACGTCCAGGTCAGTGGTCATTGCGTGGTACTTGCCCGGAAAATCAGACATTGTTCCAAAGTCATCCTAAAGAAAAGGATTTATAATAAAAGTTAGAAATTAACTCACAGTTACAAAGATGGGGGCAGAAATAAGATAATAAAGTAAGTAATAAATCTGAGATAATATAGTTTTGACTTAAAATTTTTGACAGATTTTTTGTCCAATATTTGTTTGTTATATTCCCTAAGTGGAAGGGTGAATCCTGTTATGGGTTGCATGAGATTGTATCTTATTTAATAATAATTCAATAATTAACATCAAAACTCTGTGACTTACACGAGTGTATGATACAAGCAACTTCAATTATTATACTATGCTACCTTAAACGCAATGAACAGTACGTCCTTTTTACTCCTATAGCTTATATGAGCTACTGGAAGTTACCGGAAGCATAAAATCTTCCAAAGAAACAGTTAGTACTGACAAATATTATTCACAAACCATACAGAAGAAATACTGGTAGTTATGAAGGATGTGGAGCTTAGAAATAGTTGTTCGACAGTCTCAACACATAGTATTTTACTTCTGCTACAAATCTGCAGTGAAACACTCATAAAATAGTTACTACGGGTGTCAAAAGTGTAGTTTCAAGATTTCAAAGCGTCTTTTCATAGCCCAAACGGGCTTTTCAAAAATTGCCATAGCGGACGGTTTTACGCGTCCACAAGGCGGGGTATTGGTAAAGTTTTCAACTAGCAATAATCGCACCTCAGTAAGCCTTCATTGGTTACGATATTGCCTCTGCGCAAAGTTACTATTTTTTGCCCCAGTGAGACTACTTATACAATCTCCAACGTACAATCGTTAGCGTGATTCAGGAGAATGAGTAACGCCATCTTTTGGTGTATTAGAGAAATAAAGTTGGAGTATTATTCTACGCGACGTGCGTTGGGGTGCCAAGTGTCAAACTCGTTTTGAATAGGACTATATGAAAAGGGACGAAAAATATCTGCATTGATTGCGCATGGTGCTTTTGTTAGCCAGCACAGGCAGGACGTACCTAATTTATAGACCTAAATCGTTTTAATACTATAATCATACATACATTATAGTGGAATGACTATAGTTAAGTCATATTACCTACTGTTATTATAGCTGTTAGTACAACCCAAACGTTAGATTACATTCTTAATTTCCTTTAATTACCCTCAAAGACAAACAAAAAATATATTTTACAACTATATTTATATAGTATGAAAACACTGCAGCCAACAGAATTGAATCACATAATGATTTTATCTAACAATGATAAGTGCGAGCATCAACTTGCATGAAACCCAAACACCTACTAATTAAGGGCTACCGATAACGACCTGTTATATTAGAGAGAGATAGATCTAGTCTGTCTATGTTCTAGTGAGCTTGACGTTGTAAATTAGTGAAATATCGTTCGATCGCTGTCGGACTGAACACTAACGACTGCCCTTAGGAATACTTATTTTTATATATTTGTTCATTTTGTTTGGATATCAAGCTGTTAATTGATACAAAATTTTATAAATGAATTATTAATTAACCCTTGCTAATCCTCTTTAATGGGCATAATTAATAATTTGGCTATGTTTGAACGGTAAACGTAATTGTATATGTTCATTTTTCACAAATAAGTACATACTTTAATTCTAATTTTTCTAATTAAAATTCAAATTTTTTGACGGATATTTATTAATAAATTTCATGTACGCTACATTATAAATAGGTACAATTAAAATGCCAGTGAGTCATAATAAAAGAACAAAAAATATAAAAAGATCTATATAGTTGTATAAAAGATTGACATCCCAACTCCAAACAAACAGTTGGTCACAGAGCAAACATTTACCTTAGGTGCAGTAGGTACCAGCCCAGTAGCAGACTCGCTAACCACTATACTAACAAGATACGAGTCAACTTGGTATAGTGACTAGTTGATTAAATCATCGCCACATCGGCAGCTCAGCGGTCAGATAAACATTAATCATGCCACAAACTACACTACTAACTACGAGTACCGACGTTTTGATAGATTAAGTGCGATTGATTTATCATTTGACCGCCTCTGTCAATCACGAACTATCAATATTAGAATTTGCAACATTAAACTTGTTATAATTTCATCTATTTTAACTTGGCTAGTGAAATATACGATACGTAAAACTTATTTTCTATAGAAAAATTTTGTAGTCTTAATTGTCATTCAAAATATTAGAACTATGATTTTAGTACATGGACATACGTAATAATGTCGGGTTACCTAGATATCGAACCTGGGATTACATTCTACATATCTACATATACACCAACACTAGTATTAAAAAAGCAATGATTTCTTTATTTGTATTAAATAAACTGAAAAACCTCGAACCGTTTTGAAAATTCCTAATCCGTTTGAGAGCTACATTAACAGTGAATAGCAAAGACTATATGTTGTTATAAAACGGGATCTCGAAAAACTACAATGTAGTGCAAGGTAGCGAATGTAACCTCGGCAAATACTGAGAGAGATGTTGTAACATGTATGTTTATTTAATAATATACGTACACATAATGTCAATGAGCATGATTTCATAATGGCTATAAGCGTACCACTTATTCCATGGGACTTAAACGTAACTGGTGAAACGTGGGAGTGTACTACACTCCTCTGCCTACCCCTTTGGGATTGCAGGCGTACTGTTACTTTTTTTGCATAATGTCACTATATTGATGGATAGCCGATAAGAACACTTTATTAATAATAAATAATTATTACCAATGTAAGCCTTTATTAATATTAATTAATTACTTTATAGTTAGTGTATTAATTACATTGATTAATACGTAACATCATGTCATGTCATGAAAAAATTAAAAAAAAATGAAAACCGAAATCGCAAGAAGGAATTTTGTCTCATCTGGGACTAAATCGCATTACTTGACCAAATAAAAGAAACGGGACTATCTAGACACCGTTGAACAAACTTACTAAGCCGGGATAGTCGAGGACTTCAGTCCGAACATTTATTCTAATGAGATGTACGTAGTTGGGTCTTTCGCGTACATTTGATTTTGTTTTATTTTTTCAGTGACATAAAGAGAAGGCTTTCATTTCAACTATGTGTTTTAACGTGTAAATAAATATACATATTAAGTATGTCTGCAATGTTTCTATCTAATGGAAACCGATTTTATTGATTCTTTTGTAAATATGAAACGGGTTTCACTGAAATTCGATTATTTAAATATAAAATCGCATCGTGTCGTACGGTGGAAAATTATTTTTTTCTAAAAATATTATGTAATTATTATGTACCACCAAAAAAAGATTCTTGGAGTTAAATATTTACTACAATTTTATTGCCCTTTTTAGTGAACATTTAGCAAAGATTTTCTCAGAGAAAACGCGAATGAATTTTCTCTCATCCGGTAATGAATCGTTCTCTATCAAATAAAAAAAATCCCATTTTCACATAGCATTTAGCAACTGCTTCAAGTTGGAACAGTCGACAACTAACTTTTAGCTTAATGTCTCTGCAAATCTGTAATCAGATATCTTTCGTTTTCAATTTTTTTTATTCCGTTATTTAAAATAAGGATTTCAAAACTTATAAATTCTAATTATTTAGGATTTTTAAATCAAAAAAATGGCGTTTAATCCTATCTGTTTCATCGTAAAATTAGTTATTTTAATCTTTTCTGCGATTCTAAGCTCAATTGGAATACATGCTATACCTATATTTAAGTATGTCTGGGAGAATGTGTATTTTTTTGTTCGTATTTATATTGAAAATACCCATAACATCTAATGAGATGCACGAAGCTCTCTCGCTATTTTAGTACCTGCAAATCTAATACGGATTTATGTTTCTGTTTTCTTTTTTTATTGCTTTCAAAAGCTTGTGCACCACCATAAATTTTTAGTCCACGTTCCACTGAACTTTTAATTGTACTGGTAACGTCCCGATGTTTTAACTTTCTTAGGGACCGAATTGAATAAAAATAGATCTCTGTGCGTACTTATGGCAAAAAGTAAAATAGGTTTTTAGCTTTACATTTTTTCTGCGATGATATGTCAGTCAAATGTTGACGACATTTATTTATATAAATAAAATGAGCTTCATTTCAAACACAACCTTCATCTATACAAATAAATAAAATGGTAGTGTCTGTTTGTTATATTAAAATAACCGCTTTTTACTAAATGCATATGTATGTATACAACATACCTACATATACCTACCAAAATAACATTTTTTAGAATTTTAGTCTGTCTGTCTGTTTGTTCTAATCTCTAGAAGGGCTGGACCGATTTTGACAGGACTTTCACTGGCACATAGCTGATGTAATAAGAAGTAACTTAGGCTACTTTAATTTTAGATACAGTTTTGACACCCATGCGAACGAAGCCGCGGGCACAGCTAGTATTTTTACATAATTGATGGTATTTCAATATTTCACTGAACTTGCACATTAATTTTGTTTATAACGCACAATATCTAAAAAAATAATTTAATAAATTAGTTTAATGAAATTAATTTAATAAGAGAGATTTTCCTTTGAGCAGAATCAGTGTCAGCGGTAACTTTAAGACCTAAGAATTTGATTACTGTAGACGCTTGGGATGTTCAAGCTTAATTAATAACGTTGGACAATTTTTTAATTGAAAGATTAGGAACAAGACTGAGATAATATCTATATGGGTTGACTTTAACTTTGGCAAGTCGACCGTCCTCTGCAAAATCAAACCTTAATGTATTCATTGCGTACGGAAGTCCCATTCGAGATAGATCCGGACACCTCAAAATTAAGGGGCCTTATCAGAACACCCGGGTAAGGATTTACGGCCGCACCCGGGTAAAGCATTAATAACTTAATTACTTGATGTTTGCGAAGCTATCGCGTCAAGCACGGTTCAACGGTTCAGAAAAGAAAATTAATACTAAATTTTATTACACCGATAAAATAAATTTTAAGTACATAACTTTGTATGTTTATTTATTTTCTGGCTATTAAAAGTGATAAACGCTTTTCGGTACGATAATATTGCGACAAGGTATTAAAATTTAAACAAGGTATCTTCTCAATTTTCGGAACAAGCTGCAACATGGTGGAAACATGCCTTTTTATAATGGCTTTGCAATATAATAAAAATTCCCAAGAGGTGTGATCCAATTAAAAGTTTAAAATGCGTTGATTCGTTCAAATATTAGAAATGTGCAAAATTATATGGGTCCATCATGGGTATCATTAACACAGTGTTGCCACTTTTTAAAATAAAAAAAACACAAAATGTATCCTATGCCCTGTAGCCAAACGTCTTATACCCGGTTAAAAGTAATTACGGTCTAAAAAATATTCGCCAAAACTTTTTTCTTTTATTATTACCGCATACTTATTTTATTAGTCTGTGTACAAATATTGTATTTATAACATAACTGTTTTAATATTATACTAACTTTCCCAATTGCTGGAATAACATGTTTCTATCGTTAAACAACGCGACCAGCATAACCGGAGTCCGGAGCGCATCAGTAAGCGCCGTGCGTCGTTTATAAAAATATATTAAAGGGGAGACACCCTTTATTAAAGCACAGGAAAAGATAAAATTCTCCATTAACTTGGAGAATATGATATTCCATAAACATTATATCTGTCTAGATAGTCAAAGCAAAATGTATTAAAATACCCGTATTTGAAAGATATAAAGCATTAGCCATGTCATAGAATAAATCAATATTATCCTGTAACAGTTTCAGCAGTTTTAGTGCCTACGCAAAAAGTTCATTGAACTATAAATCATTGACCATTTTCCAATCACATTAAAATGATATCTAATTACAAACAATTTTGAACCTTAAACGACGCTGAAATATTATATAAAACAGCAATACTGATGGTCGATTTGATGCCATGTCTTTAAGTTTCAAATTCCTTACATACATACATATCGCATAACATTGCATAAAGCACGAGTGGCTTATACGAGTAAGATCACGGCTGATCGCATGCTTTCACCCGAAATCATAGATATTGCACCGGTGTTCCCTCGCAAAAGGCAGTATAATAGCAGCGACATACAAAAGGTGAACGCGTCGTTAAGTTCACAAGACTTTATTACCGTTCAACGTAGGGCGAGGCGGAATCACAGGTTTATATCAAGTGCCGTAGGTATATAGCATTAGCGTACCGTCTGTGAATTGTACCTATGCACCCGGATGTATTGTACCGTAAGTAATGTATCGTAATTTTTGAAATGGTTATATATAGATACTAACAGTGGTGTTATACGAGGTTTATGGACGTATAGAAATAGGAACATAGGCAACTTATAATTGAATATCTTATTAATCAACCGCTAAAAAATTAAAATAGAGATTGAGGATTGCATGCGAATAGTCATGGATATTAATTTTCTATATTGCCACATGCTTTATATTTATAATTAAATTGAGCATCGTCAGGCATTTTGTGCAGTGACATTTCGAATTACTTTCCTAAGAGAAATTTAAATTAGTACATAAAAATACTATTCTCATTTTGGAGCTGAAAAAACGAAAGAATTTGTGACAATCTCCTTCCTGTCCAATTATTATTCGAACTTTATTTGAGTTCATTAAAATGCATAGCTTCCCAGCGCCGTCGCAAGCATAAAAATGGATGTTGCGAGTATCCATCTTCCCAAACGGATTTCATGGAATGAAAAGTTAGGTGCTACGCTACGCAAACCATATTGCGACTTATTTACACAAACGTTAGAAACAGCATCAGGACAATATTGGTTTTTTTTTTAATTTTTGTTTTCTTTTCTTTTAAGTATTAAAACAAAATGGTTATTGTGAAATATAACAATATTTTAGGGTCGCCATTGGTATATTAAAGAACTACTTGCGATTCGCAGTTTCACCCGCGTGTAATTTAAACGATGTCACAGGTATATAAATTACAGTATTTTAACATAGACATTATTTTGAGGACATTTTCGTATTGTAGTCATGTACTAAGTAGGTAAGTACTTAGTTACTATAGAAATAGAGTCTATCAGTGTTAATTTATTTTAATTTCACATAATCTCCCAATCAGGCTTTTACTGCTGGACGCAGTGATCACTTTTACAGCTCTAATAATATATCCTCAAAGAACCGTCAAAGGTATGTACCTACATACGTACGTGTATGTGGATGAAAAAGTTTATAATCATCTCGTGACATATTACCAACACCGCAATTATCCCGTTTATTCCCGAAATCAACAAATATCAATAATAATAAACTTATATTTAATATCTTTCAAGTATTTTAATGTCAATATAACAATATTCGACATTAGTGATAATGTTACAATGTCATAATATTATATATTTTAACATAATATTAACATAATATTATATATTTTAACATAATAATCATAATATTTGCTAACGGTGAAGGAAAACATCGTGAGGAAACCTGCTCACCTTAGAACTTATAAAAAAAAAAATATTTTCTAAGGTGTGTGAAGTCTGCCAACCCGCACTTGTAGTGGCTTCCATACACGATTGTTTTTTTTTGACAAGGTAAGCAAACGACCAGTCACAAGTACCGCTCTATCTCATAGACATGTCTCTCATAGACATGTCATTTCATAGACATGTCATCTCATAGACATGTCATCTCTTAAACTCTATGACATAGACTTTACATAGGACGGAATGAACAGAATTTTTAATGAACTTTAATTTAGTTAGTGCGAGTTATTACTTACACTATTTTATTATAGCTGTATTATGAAACGGATGGTTTTAATCAAAATGCCCGCCAGCTTTATTGTCAAATGGATGGTATTAAGCGCAATCCACGTCAGTCGGTATAATGCAAGCTCAAAGCAGTGTCACGGGTCCGCTGCACCATAGCTGGCACGTGCTCTGGAACCTTTATTAATGCTGTTTCAACAAATATCTGGTCTTCGTGTTGACATCTATGGACGGTAGTAATATTATCGTTGTTAAGATTAAAATACAAATCAACAAAGTTATGATTCTTGCATATTATATGAATAGTACCTACGAATACAATGACTTGCGCATTGAAAAACGTTGTAAGTTAAAATGGTAAGATTTAAATTTAATGAAGAAGATCCTATTACAGAACATTAATAGAAGTTTGTATTCAATTTAATTGTTTGTACTTTAAAGTAAAACGAACGTTTTCTAGTAAGTACATTAAAATGTACCTACTTATGTAACTAAGTCATATGAAAATGTGTCCAAGTATAAATATTCTGACCAATAACCAGCATGTAAACTTTGCTACTTAAGAGTTGGTGTGGAGGAGTGCTGGCAATGTAAAAAGCGAGACATTATCTATAAAAATTTAACAATCACTATCCTATAAATATACTGTTAAAATAGTCTTTGTTAGATTATATTTATTATTAAAAAATATCATCATAACAAAATAATAGCCTAGTGATTTATACTTCAGCCTCACTACACGAAAATTCTTACATAAATAAAATATACAGACCTAATATCTATATAATAAAAAGTAACTTTACTGCATTAACTGATAACATGAGACAACACTACTAACTTACGTGTAATGTATAATTTACCACATTAGAGAGGATAACGGCGAAACTTTCCGACAATTTGAGCTACAAACACGATGACGTCGTTAGCACGGGCGGCCATTTTGTTAATGCATTCCTCGAGCAACGGCTCGGGACGGGCTTTGTCGTCTAAATGGAAGCGATTCGCGGCATGACGCTTTACGACTTATGACTTATCTCACTTGTACTTCTAAGCGCGTTGTATAATACGCATGACTGTGCTAACAGAAGTGATATAAATCACCTGTCTAAGTATCCCGCTTTCTCAAGCAAATGGATCAGTGCAGTAGCGGCCTTGTCATTTAAATTGACGTAATTTTCTGCAAGATGTATTGCAATTGCCAGTGTAATCTTTGCACCACCAGTCACCTTTTGAATTTGAGAAAGCGCATTAGTACAAATTTATTCGAGGACCACGTTAATACTGCTCGTATAAAAATGTATTACAAGACCACGAAACAAAATAGTAGACAATCAGAAATACTTAGATATCGTTAATGGATCGTAAATATAGATACAAATAAGGAATTATTCTTTGTATAAATATAGCATGAAATCACAAATAACATTTCTTTTAAAATATGGTGGAAAAATAAAAATTATACTTCCTTTACGAAATTTGTTTCTAAATAAATTTTAACAGGAAGGCTTCCGGCGTTCCTGCCGCAGTCGTTTTAACTGCACTGCCGACGCCCGCAGTCATCGCTGCCGTTGGCATAAAGTTCGTAGTATGTAGGCGCCCCTTTCCTTATCTTAACTGTGCTAGTAATCTTTCTGTATAATACGTATATTTATTATGTGAGAGATACAAACCACCTGCATAATTCTATTGCTATCTCGAGGAATTGTAATAAAATAGAACGGTATTCATAACACACATTTACGCAATGATCTTCATGACTTTTTATAGGCTATAATTTATCAAAATCAATTAAAAATGTATCCATCAAGTTTAGCCCAAAATCTAATTGTTCAAAGAAAAAATTTATAGAAACCGTATTTTATAACAATAAATCATAAGTTTTAAACTAGGTCCTGCTTTTCTGTTATTTTTTGTATTTTTCGTCAAAATTATACAAAAATAATTGTTTATTTAACTAGTAAATACCTACAACGTATATAACAAATATAAATGACGACAATTTTATTCAAAAACCATGTCAATTACTGTATCTATCCTATTTAGTTGGGTTATAACAGTGTTATAAACGTTTATATAGGTTATGACGAGTATTATCGTGTTGAATTGTTACTGCGGCAGTCGAATCTCACGATAATTACTGCGGCGCAATTATTAGATCTCCAGGACCTCCACATTATTGTGGCAATAACTTTAATTAGATCCAAACAACCTAATTATGGTTTTAAAAATTTATAAAAAAAAAATTGGACGTACAGATGTGTAACAAAGTGTCATTGGTACAGATGTGTAACAAAGTGTCATTGGTTCCGACTCCTATATGCGCTAGTCATGACATTTGACAATTGAATTTGAGCAATCTGAATAGCATCTTCAGTTAGAAGATCCTTCTGCCCTTTGTTTTTGCTTATTTCCTTCAAGCAAAGTGTAGCATATTTTCATATAATTTCTGATTTTCTCATATATTCATTATAATGAAATAGTAGGTACCTACCCATACGAGTATATTAGCCAATATTTCACTACTTAATACAATAATAATTACTATTTTCAATGAAATACTACTCTGTGAGCTTGGTACCTACATCCAATAGTGGATCTTAGCAACTACATAGATATAGATTTAGATGTAGAAAGTAAATATAAAAAACGTATATGATACATGAAAATCGAATTAATTAAGGAATATTTACGGTTTAGTTAGTACGTAATTCAAGCAAGGCCAGTTCATTATTTAACTCAAACATCCGTTTCGCATTTGACCTACATGGTGAACTGTAGCGTAATCCTCCCTCAGATATGTATATTGGAATAATTTCCCAAGGAGAGAACATAAAAATTTATAAGACAATAGAGCCGAGCTACATTACTCCTTGTAAAAAGCTCTCTACATAGCTCCGTTGTTACGAGTAGCCAAGCGAGTACATTATCTGCATTTATTGTAGGAAAACTTTCCCGAAGTATTTCCTGCAACATTACAACACAGTGCATGAACGCTCGGATATTATGCTTTACATTCTATGGCCGACGAAATTGGTATTAAGAACTGCAATTACATTATGCAAGGAATTTTAGTCTAGAAACTATCTCAAGACTATAAGTACCTATATACATTTATTTCCTACGAAAAATGTGCTGTAGAATTTAATTGCATAGCTGCAAGTTTTCCACTGTTAAATAATCTATTTCCGTGACAAAGAGGAAGAAGATATATATTAACGGTATATCCGGAACTCGAAAAGTGGCAACACCTACGGGAATATAACTAACGCTACGACGTAACCAATATGGAGGGCGGCATGATAAAGAAAATTCCAGTTTCATTGTGGTTTACGCGTTCTCACACGCAAAGCCGTTATTGTTTGTTACTGGAGATTTCGACCAATATCGGGCTTATAATTTATAGGTAGGGATGCGCTCGTTTATATAAAAAAAATAGTGTTTATGAAGAAAATCCACGCCTCCAGTAACAGTTTTTAGTTTCAATTCTATTTTAGTTTCAATTCTATCTATTTGAAATTCATTAAAATCAGTCATTTTGCCTTTATCTCCTAAATACCTACAGCATACTCCAAAAGGTTTCCTTAAAACCGTTATCAGTCAAATCATCGTCAAAAGCTTTTAATTCCGTCTGATAATTTTCCGATAAAAATTTGCGACATGAATGTAAAATGCTCGTGGAGTCTACTATCTTACCTAAAATAGTAGTTAAGTTCATGATCCGTTCACATTATTACCTACACTTCATGTTGTCATAGTTACGTTATTAACCCTGGACTAATTACGTTGAAATGGATTCTATGTAAGTGGTAACGGATACCCTGAATAAATTCAATTTAGAGATAGTTACATCATTCTATCGGCTGCATGTTAAATGTTAATTAAAATGTTATCGATACCGACATGTTAGATGGAATGAAATGTTTGTACCTTGTAATTCTAAGAATCGTGTCTATTAGCATGGTCTATTATAAATATCTACAGTTAAGTATCTTTAAGTAGACATACAAATGGAAACA
>DWMG01000708.1:0-17860 GCA_018244855.1 Elbella merops
ACCAACAGGCGAGGGCTCGTTTATTAATATTCAATTAACTAAAATATTACAAACTATATGTCGATACCGAGGCTGTCGGCAATCGGTTATGCGAACGCTGACCAATCTTATGATACCATCACTTCGACAAAAAATGTGCACTTACTTTGTGTCTTCCTCGGTTTCTGTACACAAATCTAGTGAACCTTTCTCCAAGTTAAACTCGAAGAGACCGAACACGGCATCTCTGCGCAGTAACGTATTGTCATCTAACGAGTCATCGATAACATCCAAAATTTCTTCTTCCAGCCTCGGGGCGCTTATAGACGTGGGTGTGGGTGTGGGTGTGGGAGTGGGCGTTGGCGTAGGCGCTTGGTTGGGTGTGGCGGCAGGAGTGGTCGTCGACGTCGATGGAGTATACCAACCCCACCATTGTGGAAACCACCGCACAAGTACACTTCGTCCAGAGCTAGCCTGTTCAGGCGTAGAAGCCGGTGTCGATACTGGAACTTTGCGCATTGCAATCTGTAAAAAAATTTATTGCAATAAAAGTCCTAGAATGTCACAGTTCAAATTAAATGTATTTTATGTTTTTTTTATTTGCTCAACCTCTCTTAAAGACTTCAAAACGTTCAGCGGCATCCCCCACTCGTACTCGTCTTTCGCTGCTTTTTTATCTGGAGGCAGGGTGCCGGCCGGGTTATTGAGTATTGTCAAGCAAATGTCGACATATTGCAGCGTCTTCCGCGCATGCTCCAGACACGACTCCCAGGTCGGTTTAGGATCTAGCCCTATAAATGTTTGGATACCGGAAATTATCTATTTGATGCGCCTTAATATACTTATTTAACTCCGTGTTAAAAAATGTCAGATGAGCAGGTAGATTCTGATTTGAGGCGTTCTATTTGAAACAAAACACTATTACAAAATACGGGCATTAAATAATTGCGTGAATACTAATAGTCATTTACAAGAAATCAAATACGATTTTAAAATAATCTATTGAATACAAAGCGACAAACATTTTTTTTTTATAATGACACGAGAGTTTAATATAGCATCGATAATAATACAGCATTGATGTGTTCTATTCATGCATCTCATGCACTCCACCGATGCAAGCAAGGTACCGACAGCGGTGGTGCGGCGCGTGCGCCCGCAGCGCGTAGTGCCACCAGGCGCGCGCGTGCGCCCGCAGCGGTGCCGCCGGCCGCAGCGCGCGCACCTCGCGTAGCCGCGCCAGGCGCTCCAGCCCGCGAGCGCAGCCCGCCGCCTCGCCGTACTGCCGCTGCAACCAACACACGTCGCGCGTCAAACACCACCCGCGCTCACGCCGCCCGCCCAGGCCCACGCTGGCCTCCCATACCTGCGTCAACCGCAGCGACACTGCGGATAGCGCGAGGTGGCACGCCAGCCGCGGCCTCGTCCGGTCGCGAAGAGGCTGCTCGCAGCGCTCGCGACGCACACGCGCGCTTGCGCCTGTCGGCGACACCATGAAGCGGTGCTCGCCCTCCCATGTCGCCCGCATGCGTTCCTGCACATGACCATATTTCCATTTAAAACATTTTTAATACATTTATTATTTATATACAAATTAAATATCAATTACCTAAATTTTCCATTCTTTATAATGATTTCTCATCAACATTTTTTTTTATAATTGTTCAACAATACTTAAAGCCTTTCGCGCTAATATTAAATTATTTATTTTTCTTTAAAATTAGATGCAATATTTTTCAAGCAGCTTTAACTCACAGTAAGCTCGGCAACGGTACAGTCGGCCATCATCCCGGCGGGCGCCGGCATAGGATCCCAATAAACGGCCAGGTGATGCAGCTCGAGCAGCTTGAAGGAGCATGGCTCGGAGGGCGGCGTGAACCCGCGCTGCCAGGTCGCGTCACACGACTCCGCGACCAGCGACTCCACCGCCAGCCCGCAGGCGAAGGCGTGCGGAGCACATGTCAACGCGTCTTCGTAGCGGATGTGAACGTCGTGCAACTTTAACTAAAAGATTAATTATATTATTATTCAATTACTACACTAGAATAACATTTGTGAATTAGAGTAGCATATTTTTATTTCCCAACAACTTCACCTAAACAGAAACCGATTAAATTTTAGTTTTACAAATATTACCTGAAGGTTTTCCACAATGTTGGCGAGAAGACCAGTGCCGTAGCTGAGCCACGAAGAGTAGGAGGCGGCGTAGTAGCCCCCGTCAGTGGCCTCGTGTTCGGCACGCCACTGAGCTTCAAGAGCGTCTAGAATGGCCACTTTGCGCTCATGCGCAAAGGCAGCCTCCACTACGCTATCCCACTGAAAGCAATGCAAAATAAATGTCATTATAATGTATACATTATTAGGACAGCTTATCTCCCTTACAAAGATTCTATGTTATAATTTTCATCAAACCTTTTTTCATTTCTTTTTATAGCTACACTGTTCGAGACCGGTTAATTCTCGGAATGAGAATGGTTCAGCCTGTCATTGCTACACTGGTCAAATGATTTATTTTTCTTTTTTAATAGCAAATTTTTGCTTTTTGATTGCAATTAAATCTGGATTGGCAGACTTCACTTTCCTTAAAGAACGTTATCGAGAACTCAAGTGCTCAGGTTTTGTTAAAATGTTTTCCACTACTGTTACAGCAAGTGATATTTTTCCTGCATGGCAGGCTTAGAACCTTAGACTTATATGCCTAGTTTATAGTCAAGGGAAGTCCCCCACAATGTATTTTACAGTGATACAGTAGCATGTTTTGTATTCACTCCATCACTGGAGCTAAAATCTACCTTACCTACCTACTCAGCCCTACTGCACCCAATAAATTACAAAACAATAAAACCAAAGAATGTACATTACTGAACAAACCTCATCTAGATTAACTGGAGTAGCCACAAGATAAAGCTTCTCAATAGCAATCAACCATGGAGCAGAACGGATCTGTCTCACAGGGACATGCAACTGGACTTTGCCAATGAAGCCAGCTTTGATTTCCACAGGCAAGCCCAGATGTCGCAGAGCATCTTTTTTTAGTGGCAAGTTCTCCAATTCCACTTTACCTGGAAATCCATAGATGTAAAATATAGTAAATGTCAATAGATTGCCTGGATACACTTACATTTCCATAACAATTTACAATATGCCTACAAAAATTACTGGTTTATATGTGAATAAAAGAAGCCAAGTAATACCATACACTGCCAAATAACTTCAATGATCTCTCAAATTACGATACTGGCGACCATAGAAAAACTCAGAATAACAAAGTGTTGCACAGCAAGGCCATATTGCTTGAAAAACTATAATAATGAAAACAACATGATTAAGTCCTCATGTGGAAATGCACAATAAATGTGTGCCTGATCTGAGTTGCTGAGGCTATTGACCAGATACAACAACCATAGAAATCAAGTAATTTTAAACTAATAGTTGAGAAACATGACATCTTCTACCCCAGGATAACATCTCAGGGATAACAGAATCAACTAAAAATTATTGCTGCACAGGCCTCTAAAGCCATAACAGCAAAAGTTGAGCTGCTTCCTTATGCCTAATAGTTCAACTTTTTACCTAAAACTATTACAATTATTCTATTTGTTTTTCTTAGAGCACTAAATAATTTATTCATCACTGGCTTGTTGTTCAAGTGATAGCAAGTGCATTAGCTGATTGAAAGTTCATGGGTTTGTTCCCTGATTTGGGCACCATTGGGTTTCCTAACATATAATTCTTATATTATCAAGCACAAATCCAGACTCCCAAATGAATAGTTCAAAATCGGGCCTAGCAATAGAGTCTATAACAAGTTAAATATGGGGGTACACAACTACACTTTTGAGGAATATAGGAAATCTCTAATTGTTTTTCTGTTTACTTAAAATGGATCTAAACGGGGGGCCTTGCCTCAAAATATTTAACTATTATAAGAAAGTATTGAACATAGAAGAAGCAATTCAGATGTATAAGAACAGTGAACCTTGTCAGTTAATGTTCTAAGCCTACCTTATATGGGACCTGAGCAAAAAATCTGTTCCACTTATATATCAACAACAAGAGCACAAACAAACCTAATAAATACTTCAACTCTGATGTATTTCAAGATACATAACTCTTGAAGTTGGCTTAAGTTCATTAGTGGAGTATCTATATTTATAAATAGAAAATACCCACAGTAAACATAAAAATAGGGACCAATACTATAATACATACATACATATACAATAATAACTATTACAAAATATTGGATGTCATACAATAAATTAAAACCCATAAAATGGAATAACCCCATGTAAATAAACTTGTGGACATAGCTAGTCAATACTATGTCTATAGATGGAGCAATAATCTATGCAGGTAAATTGAAGTCTAAAAAAGAAATGCCAACCACCCAGTTCAGTTCAGTGATGGTTGATAGATTAAGTGTCAGCAACAATGTATAATGTCAAGTGATGGTTATGATTATTGCATATTATTACAAGAGCACACACCACTAGTAACTTTAAACAAGTCCCAAGATTATCTTTATACAAAAAGATATTGCATATCTTTTAAAAATTTAATATCATCCTATTGATAGTATAACATGAGCTAGCAAATTTAGGATTCAGTTTAGGACAATTAGAGACTGTTATTTTTAAATGAAACAGATACAAAATAAAAAGCTTTAAAAACATCTAAGAACTGGATCAGCTACATATAAAAGTGTGTCCTAAAAATATAGTAAGTCATATTTAAGTTTATTTAATCAACAAAATATATAAAAACTGACTGACTTTTTAAATTATATACCAAGGTGAATAAATTTCTGGAGA
Organism: Elbella merops; assembly: GCA_018244855.1. Lineage (NCBI taxonomy): Eukaryota > Metazoa > Arthropoda > Insecta > Lepidoptera > Hesperiidae > Elbella > Elbella merops. Next base: position 4,794 of record DWMG01000708.1, read on the forward strand.
AAAATAAAATTCAAAGATTACCTTTATTATTTTACAGGATATTAACAACGATTTAGTTTCCATAACAGTTACATGAATATACAAATGTAGATATATTGACAAACTTTTTTACGAACAGAAATCTTACCTGACAGCAGAGCGACACTCAACTGATCCGTGTTGAGATTCTCTACATATTTTCCTAAGTAATTGTTGAGAACCCATGCTACTAAACCTTCCAACATTGTGCATGGTCGTTCAGCTTAACTTTTTGGTACCTTACAAAACACACTTCACTGGACGCAAAATTAAACTTTCTTAACAATAATAACACAACGTTGATCACTGTAACACTAAATACCCAGTTATCACATAAGCACAATAACATTAACATAATACGGCAAATAATTTTTTAGGACTTTGCACTGTTTTCTTTTTTTTGTACCGAATTTGACATTTACCCGAAAGTGTGACATAATCTTCGTTGTTTGACGTTTTGATTGAATAATCGCAGTTGGCAGGCATTTGATCATATGATTCATGTTTTAAATGAATAATTCAACTTTAACAAAATATATGCGACTACATTATAGGAAATTTAAACTAAAGTGTCGCAACTAGAGCTATAAAAAAATTACGGTGTTAAACGAAAACTTTTCTACGTTCCGTTACCGATCTGATATATATCATCTTTAGTAATACTCGTAATGTCATTTGGATTTGGCCTACGTAAATGTGAAAAACGTAACGTAAATATCACATCAGTTCGATGATTTCAGTCTGAACTTCGAACAAAATATATGTACATTTGTAGTTATATTGACTATTTTGTGAATTATGAAGTCTGTGCGAGCGTTAACAAAATTTAGCTGCAATCGCATAGTTAATTCAGGTTTTTGCTGTCACAAACCTTCCAGTTTACATGTGCGACACAGTGCTACAGTGGGATGTTCAAATTGGATGAGATTTACACCAGTGGCGATAAATGTTCGCCACTTGGGTTTGGGGCCCACTTCAAAAGATTTCGAGGAGCCTACACAATTATCAGGGCCGCTTACTAAACTACACGCCACAGAACTTGTTCTGCATTTAAATGATGAGGAGAGGAAGGTGCTATTTGCGGCCTTACAGGAGTACGAATCGAACAGAATAAAAGAAGAATTCGAAGGTACTCATTTCCAAACCATTATAATTGTTAACTGCGCAAATGCTATTATACATACATGGTCTGATTGAAATATATTAGCCTTATAATAAATAATTTAGTTTATTTATATATCACTCTATTCATGAAACAATTAAGACATAATTTTTATTTGTAGACAAATTAGCTGGTCAGAGATGGAGGTCGAAACTGGGGAGGCCTAGTAAAGTGCCCACACTAGGTGATGTAGACCCCACAGGCACATACTGTCCTGTACCTGAAGATTGGCTGAAGAAAAAATATGGTATGTTTTACACTTGGAATTAAATCAGTCCAATAAGCACCAGATGACTGTAACAAATTTTGTATAAATATTGTTGTATATAAGAAAATTTATTGACACAATGTCTTATTACTCTTTCATGTCTGTTTCACAATTTGACATTTGCTGAAATGTAAGTACATATCAATAAGAATTCATTGCAGCGTTTTTATTTACATTTGCAAAATGTATCAGGAACTACATAGATAACAAACAATAAATAAATTTGTTAATACTGCTGTTGATGAAAATAAAATTCATTTAACTAAAATACAGTTATTTTCTTTGTTTATGTCAGGTTCATTTGCCATTTCAAAGTTTTTTATACTGGCCTGGCTTGACAGTATCTGCAACTCACTGCTAATTTAGTAACATAATCAAAGCTTTGATAGCTTCAATCAATTTAATCAAAGCCATCAAAATAATGTATTGACATAATTGTAAGTAATATTCTAAATGAATACCTTAAAAGTTCACCATATCATTTATATGTTTTTATTAATAATTTGTTGGAATCTATTTGTAATGGTAGCATGTAATAAGTGCTAAACCTACAATGTAAAAAGAAGTGAAAACAACAAATCCATTGTACACCTGGAATACCACATCACTTGATATAATGCAAAGCAATAATCATTGTAATATTTCATTTCAGCTGCTACAGTGCCGAAGCCTACTACTAAGGAACTGTTTCACTGTAAGTGTTTCTCATTGATTTAGATACAATTTTGAGTAATTAGAGGGCAAACATGATGGGTTGCTTATTTTCATCACCATTGTGTTTATTTGTTGTCATCTTGTATTCATTACTATACTCTTCAATAATCCATGCTCTCTGCCTACCCTGTAGGGGATTTGGCATGAAGATATGTATGTGTGTACTCTTCAATAATTTGATTGTCCCTAAGGTCTATTGTGAAATTGCATAGACATCCTTTATGAGAGAGAAAAATAAATGCTGAGAAAAAAAAAAGAGAGTCCTGTATTATTGAGTTCCCCAATATAGCTGTATGCCATTGCATGAAGTGTGCTAAATAATGTATAATGTGTTGGTGTTGTTCTGTTTCCAGTATCACTAGCAAATTCAATCCCCTTCATTGGCTTTGGGTTTTTAGACAACTTCATCATGATCATAGCTGTGAGTATCGACATTGGAATGTGTCTAGTGTTAAACTCCATCAGTATTTGATTAACTTTATATAAAAAATATAACTGCTCAAGACATAAGTAGATAGTTGAAGTGCATGTATTCACAGATTTCATTGCTATTCTAAGTTATTTATCAAATTAAACGAGTAGTAAAAACCTGTAAACATAGCTAGTGATTTGCATATGTGAGTATGTGATTGGTACTATATTTTTTTTTTTCTTGATTATCAGATTTGTGATGATCATACATAATAGAAAACTTGTAAATACTACTTGACATTCTTCTGGTTGAAAAGTGACTTCTGTGTAAGAATAACAAGAAATCTATGAGATTCGTTATTATTATAATTTTACAGCAAGTAGTTTAATTGGTAAGTCGTATATTAAATTAGATATAATTTTCCACTGCAGGGTGATCGTATAGAAAGCAGTATGAGCGCGTACATCACACTGTCGACGATGGCGGCGGCGGCGCTGGGCAACACGTTCAGCGACGTGATTGGCATCGGCTCTTCGTATTACGTAGAGCGTGCCGCCGCGCTGCTGGGGCTGGGCGCGCCCGCACTGTCACCCGTTCAGCTCGACATGCCCGTCAGCCGCCGATTCGCCAATATGGTACACATATATTAGCCACTCTCTCCTCGACTGTTACACTGTGTTGTAATCTACATTTATTCTTCTCTATTGTTCCAGGGTCGCGTTCTTGGAATTACATTAGGTTGCTTCTTGGGAATGACACCATTATTATTTAAGGATGATGAAAAAAAAGAAACAAAGTAATCAATTTCAGAGTTTTAAACTTCCAACATTTTATAAACTAAGTCTGCATATAAAGGTATGCATAACACATTTTAACTTTACAATAATTCTTAATATCAAATAGAATTTAGTTTAATATGTCATGAATTGAATGTATTCTTCAACAATGAAACAAATATATACTTCACAAAAGTTACTATGTATAGTAAATACAGATGCAATTTATTATTATTAGTGTTTAGGTATCTAACCTATATGACTTGTAAAATAAAAATTCAATTTAATAATAAGATAGGTTTTATGAAATTTATTATAAACTTATACCTATTTTTCTAATATCCTATCTTTACATTTCTATGGAAATTAACAGGAGAAATAATTTCCATCACAGTGATTAGTGCTTTATGAAATGTCTCAGGTTTTAAGAAAGCTTAACATCTCAGAAACCAATTAATATTTACCCTTGATACATATTTACTTTTGTGAAAAATTTCACACAACATATAGCACAAGTCATGTCATTTAAAGAGGCAGTTTAATTTGGTTTATAACACCATCTAACTGTTTATTGTTCGACTGTCAGATACAAGTCTCCTCTCAAAATGTAATGTGCTAAGGTCATAATGCACCACACCATATTATGTAGCAGACAGTTATTGATGATATCATATACAAAATAAATCATATATTAAAAAGGCTTTACATCATTCTATTACTTGCCACTGGTACCTGTAGCCAAATTGAATACCACAGGAATAGTTTGTCTTAAGGACTCATTAAAAATTGTATATAAAAAATTGTATATAAAAAAGCCTACCTACCATGTGTTATGTGAAGCAGTTAATAAAAATTGTTACATATCGTTGTATCTACTAAAAAAATGTACACACCGTCCTCTTTAACATATGTGTTTTTCACGTTCTCTTGAAAAACGGGCTTTCTTAAATGCTACTAATATGCTCAAATATGCTTGCCCCTAACATTGGCCATACTGGTATACATAACTTTACTGAGTGAATCTGTCAGTTTTTAATGTTATCTTTTCGTCTTATTTGTTACAATAACATTAAAAAGTTTTGCCTTGATGTAAAAGATGTATGTAAACATTGTATATGCTGTGTGCTGATGTCATGAGTTTTTTATTGAGTATCATACCTTCATTTATGTATGTTCAAACATAAGTCCAATGAATGTTAAAGAGTGTTTACAAAATTTCTATATAGCTTTCTGCAACTTTTTCTCGATCACAATAAAGCCTGGCAATGTAGGATGTAGATTTATACTATATATGAAACTAATAACTAAAATGTGCTATATCGTCTTGTACATAACAAGATAATTAACTTTTCTTTCAGTTTTTATACTTTTGAGTTTTACAAAAGCATTAATAATAAATCAAACATTAATAATAATGAAGATAAATTTATACACTTATCTCCAAAGCAGAAGCGATTCTGAAAGAATTGTGGTAATATTCGTATATATTCTTATCTTTAAAAGTGTAGTAATTGACTTTATATCTTTTGTTGATCAAAATAGATGAGAAAACTATGTAGCGATGTTAAGCGTCAAGTACAGACTAGACGCTACATCGCTATGTATAACGCGCAGTTGTTAACTAGCCACCTCACTATGACGACGCAGCGAGGTATGTAGATGCATACATGTCGATGGTGAGAACAGCAAGCACTGGTAGACGGAATCAAACGTCTAATCACGTCGAGTTCGGCGAACCCAGCGCGACGTCGCTGCTGTATGAGCCGTGCATTACACACATTGTCATTCATCATTTAAGACTTTGCATTAAAGAGAATGATTTGCTCCTAGTCAATGTTTTTGTATATATTAAGGTAAGTATATATTTACTGATCGTTGATAACAAAGCCTTCTTTTATGTGACACACGTTTTCAGTGTGTAACGTTTCCGTAGCAAATTTAATTAATCTCGCCATTCGGGCGACTGCTATTTCTTATTTTATCTACGTTGTAGTAACAATTAGTGTGTATAATAATATTTTACTTGATCTTATAGTGAAATATTGTAAATGTTATTATTTCAATAATTTAGAAAATTAGCTAATAAATGTGTTTTAATATTATAGCATTTTTTACTTCGTGATTTTAAATATTATATTATGTATATTGATGTGACTGTTCAAACTGCGTTGTAATGTATGGTCATGTTTTTATGTTATTGCATTTTTGATTAAATGTTCCAGTCGATTCTTGTTTTTTATTGCACCCTCTGTGTCAGCGGTCTTAACTTGTGTCCATATAAACAAAACGGGAGATAAATTAATGCAATAATCAGTTCATTGTTATTTACACGAGCCTATAAATATTTTATTTATAGAAACCGGACAATTCGACAAGCTTGGTATGCAACTTTAAAGAAACAACATAACGCCTTCATGCACCCATGACTTAAATTATTATAAATATTTTTGTTCAATGACAATGACATATATAGACATAAATATAGACATGAAAAGGGCTATAAAAATAAAAATGCTATATGTAAATTGTAATCGACTTTTAATAAATAATTCTCACTTTTCGTTAAAGATATGCGCAGAAGAAGCGTCGCTTTAAAACAAGCTTAGCAAGTTACAAATGTTTGTTACAATCACATCTATACTAAAAATGATGGCCGCGGGGTCAATTTAGACAATAGTAATGAACGTTTGTATCCTTTGGCCCGGTTTTGAAGTTCCATTTCTGCATCATAGTGTTGCTACTTGTGACGTCTGCTATGGAATGCTTCGTGGCACCTATATAATTTAGGTACTATGACGACATTACCGCCATTTCTTACTTTTTTGTGTGCAACAGCCGATTATTGGGAGTGAGTATAATGGTGCACACACTTGGGTCCTATGTGTTGCGTACACATTATGCCTATAAAAAAACATAAAGCATAGGTGCTTATAAATAATTTTGTATAACCTATTGTAAACATTTTATATAAGTACGGATATTATATTGAAAACACATGCAATAGTATTAGCTACCAAATTTAAATTTTATTTTTTTATCTATTAGATAAGGTAGCAATACAAAACATTTACAAATAGGGCAACTCTAAAGATATATAGGAAGAAAAATTTTGGCTTCAAAATATTTGTATATTCGAGAAATTCGCCAAACCAAAATCAATATCTTATAATAACATTTAACATATATCACATAACCCACAACACGTTCCGCGGTGTCGCTGGGCGGAGATCAAAGTTTTTCAAGTAAAAGGACGTTAATAACACTCACAGAAATCCACTTTGCATTTGGAACCAATTCCTATCGCTCTCGCCTTCAACGCGTCTGTGCCACGTTATTACGTCATCATAACGAAGTGCCTAGTTAATGTCTGCGAGTTATACAATAACAAACGTTCGCCGGGTGCTCCGTATGAACGGGGTATACAAATACAGCCATAAAAGATAAACGTGCAAAACGAAATCGCTCACGTGTGAGTGGCGAGTGCGTGCCACAAGACACGGCACTTCGCAATGCTTTGTTCAAATTCACATAGATTGACACAATCAATTGTAATAAACATGATCTATTCAAACAAAAAAAATCTGTATAATTTTGTGCAGATATGAGTTATGATACTATAATGAGTAAATACGAGATCGATTCAAACAGCCCAAGCTTTTCACAACTTTGTGGAATAAAAACAAATGGAGTGTCTAAAGACAGAAATTGTTTTGCAATGTCATTTGTTATTGACGATATTGAACTTCACAATTTTTCTCGAAAGAACCCAGAAATGCGTTCAATAAATTTGTGAAAAGAAAACTGACCATCTAAGTGTCCAACAATATTGAATTATCGTTCGGAATAAGTACCACTGCCATTACCATTACTTTAATTATATATGTCTCCATTCCATGTGTGAGCAGAGCAAGGTTAGGGAGCGGCGCCGAGCATGGTCGTCCACAGCCGCATTTCTCGTGCGCCGTAGATTTAGGCAAATTAAATCCGGCACCCTGTGGCGAACAGCCATAATATGTCATAAAATTAATGCTTTCTTTTATAGTAATATCATCAAAATATTTATTATTTATATTTGTAAATTATTTATTTTTTTATAATTGACCAACGAGGAAACCCTTACTCGTCCGTCGGAATATACCCATATTCAGAAAGACTATGAGTACATTTAAATCAATCACTCTATTCATTGTTTTATCCTTATTCATATGAAACAAACGGTTTAAACAATTTCTATTTTGCCCTCGCACCAGACCCGCCGCTGACGTGCAGGCACCCTCAAGAGATCACGACGACAGAAACACTTTTATGAAATAGTAACAGGTATAGATTAAGAAAAGGTAAGGAACATTTTCGAGATACTAAAAAACCGAGGCCATTTTGGTTTAATTAAACCTAGTGAAAAACACTTTCGATATACTGGAGGTCCATAATACGGAGCGCAGAAAGAATGGAGGGGGCATATGGGAGCGTGATCAGTGGGATAAACGAAGACATAGGACAAGAAAGGGCTTAGCCAGATAACATTTTGTATATCGAGCGGGCCGGTGTCGCAGCAGGACGTAATCGTATGATATAGACCAAAACGATGATTGTTGGTGTACAACAAGCGGAAATCAACTTGGCATTTCCGAGAAATGTGCTTCTTTCCCGAACCTGACTCCGTTCACCAATACCAGTAGAACGGACTGTAACAAAACTCGGTTATAAGATGTCTTCATACTAAAATACAAGTAGACGTAAGATAAAATTAAACACTATTACATCATCACGGAAAGATGCCTATTTAATTTCTGTGAGTTATAATAATTATCTTTAAAATAACCTTATCGCGAAGTGAGCTTCACTGTAACGTACGATAATTGATGCTCATATTCCTCGCAATGATACCCTCGGCTACGCAATGATACTAACGCTTAAAATAAACAAAAAGATTAGGCGCATGGAGTATCAGGTCACTCCAACGATAATTCTTAACAATTTAGTAGCGACAGTACGCACATAGAATGTGAGCGTAGCCTTCTGATACGAGTATCTTTCTTTTTATATGAGCGTTGTTAAGAAAAATAAAATTAAAAATGCAATTATTCTCTGAAGTAGCAATGCGTATTTATAATATATATTTAACAAAATTTATAGATAAATTTCGCTCGAACTCAGAATAATATGTACATTTCTCACATGCCACAGGTTATAAGGTGTTACCTTCATAACGAAAACCTATCGATAATAATATTGGAACAACGCTGAGACAATTGAATACCTACGTTACGATAGTGGTTAGACGCGCTCACGGGTTGCCGCTAACGGCTAAACTATTTTTTACATTCCCCCACGCGTCGCACGCTAACATCTAAACTTTGTGCCGTTCGATATAAAAAAAATATACAAAATAATTATATAATAAGTAGATACAAGTTAATTACTAATAAAATAACAAACCTCTATCACAAGAATAAACTAGTGAGTATCAAAGCGACGTTGCCGTCCACGCATTGGGTACGTACGACGCGCAAAAATCAACTTGGCACTAGCGAGTAATGCGCTCCCCTCCCGCCGCCGGACTGCGCCTGCCGATGGTCATCGCTCTCGTCTTCGACGCGCCAGTGTTTCGTTATTAGGTCATCATAGCGAGGTGCCTAGTTAACTTTTGCCCGTTACCTAAGTCCTAATTGTGTGGGGGCGTACAAACTACAACTAAACTAACGTAACAAGTATTTTATTATTATTATATGGAAAACCACTCGCGACATACGCAATTGACTGATTTAGGTGAAACCGGCAGTCGAATAGTTATCTAGTACAGCGAAAGTTAAAAGGGTAACATTTCGACATCTATCGCATAGATATAATGGTGTCACGCGACACGGCGTACAACGATGTACCTAAAAATAAATTAACTTTGATTTGTACCAGAATATTGTACTATTGCGTATTAAGAAATGGAAATTTTTAAAATATATATTTATTGCCATCGCCTGGTACTGTAATTCCTTGCAATAATGTACATTGAATTAAGATAATTGGAAAGGAAAAGGTCTAACGACTCGGCGAACTAATGATTCATAGACTACAGATAGTGCCCATGTATTATATTTGATTATATTATGGTTAAGTAACATATCACCTAACCACAGACGCGAGGTCGCCGCGGCTTCTCCGGGGCGTACAGTGTATATTGTGTAGGGGCTACAAAGGTAAAAATCAAAACGTGCGGCACTCGGGGACTGCCGCGGTAAAGCTATTGCATAGCATTTTTTATCAACTTATGCAATTATAATTATTTATTTATTTATGCAGTATTTCTTTTTTCTTTGATATTAATTCAAGTTACACTTTTTGTGCGTGGTGACCGATAAGAAAACATTTTTTTTTCTTTTATTGAATAAATGAGAAGTTAATATCTTTTAAACCATTTTTATTATCTTACAATACATTTAGGTGTTATTCAGGAATTTTTATCATTGAATCTATAGGTTTATGGTAACTGAAAAAGGACCATAACTTTAAGACTTGATATCTTCTCACAAACAGCTGCTTACATATTCGTCTGATTTCGGAGCAGCTCGTCTCGATCCGTGTGAGCTTCGTACAGTCGTACCATATACATATACGTTAAGCGAACGCTCGGCCGAGCTATAAGCACAAATGACCTTAGCGGGCGCGCGCTCGCGACTGATTGCTCCATCCAAGCACGCACACTATCACACCGTGCATGTGCACGTCTAAACACAACCAAAGACCGACCGCGCTCGTGAATTGCAAGAACTATACATGGTAGGTGGAGTGGGGGTGTTAGGTTTTTTATTTTCTTTACGGAATTTCTTGATTCGGCCGCCGCACTCAAAGCCCGCGATAAAAGTTATGCAATAGCTTAAAAAGAAAGAAATAAATTAAAATGTCAACTGATATATTTTTTGTTTGTTTTATCTGTAGTTATCTTCTATTAATTGACATATTTCTTATTCATTAATTAATGACCATTTTTGGTATTGTCTTACATAAATTATTGTGTTAATATAAGCTGTTTTAAAGTTGTTTTTAGTAATCGTTTTAATTAACTATAAATAAATAATTTACTCTCTTCATACATCTACCGGTTCCCAAGACTTCTGCTGATTCGCCATTAGCCAGTATCTAACCTATTTGGTCGAAATGGCTGAATCTTCTCTCCCTCGCCACCTGTATCAGCATTTGCTTTGTTTATTGGTTCACTTAATCATTTACAAAAAGTCCCTCTCTCCCAGTCCTTTTTATGTTGCAGAAATGACCCTTTATTTCATATTATCTTTAATCGATTTTCAGGTAGCCGAAGAGAACCTGAAATCTCCCAATTCAGTACTCTATAGCAACATGGAGAGTAAGAGCGAGAAAGAATTCTTCATCGTTTACCAGATCTGTGTCCAGGGTGCGCAGCTGAGGGAGATCATATCTTGTCCAAAGGACGCTAGCGAGCGACTGAAGGATATCGTCAGGTGCGGGTTGAACTAAGTACTTCTTTGTATCGTGCTGTACGTCTTGGGGATCTTAGAGCCCTATCAGTGCAGAGGAACTCTGCAAATGGGGGTTTTAATGCATTAAAAAATCCACGTAGCCAACTCGCCGAGAAGCTGTAGAATGGTATCGTCACGTAAGAAAAAAGCATTATATTGGGGCATGTGAGATTTGGAGATCTTGGTACTCGCCCGCATACACACTCAAATAGAATAGAACAAGTTCAGGTAGAAAGACCAATGAGGGTTTTATATTTATGTATAGAAAATTTAAATTGGATTACATATGGAGTTGAAAATAATGTTTAAAGACTAACTCGTAAAGACAAATCAGTCTACTCCAACATCAGATGGTCAGGGCTGTGTTGGCCCGAGATATTATTACATAACATATCATCACGCTTGTCTCACATTACCCCAAGGGTTAGACAGAAGAGTGTAGTATCTCCCACGTTCCACTTATGTTATGCGCCCGACGGAATAGGAGGTGAACCTATTGACAAAAATCAGTAACAAATCCGGACCTCAAGCTCTACTACAGGGAATTCCATGTGAGTAACACTTTACCCGATCCGGATATCGATCCTAGGACCTATACCGCAGCAGATGCGCTTGCAACTACTAGATCAACGAGGCAGTCAAAATATTAATATATGTAATTATTCATTCATAGCCCAGTATATATCAACAGGCTCATCAGCTATTCCATAGGACGTAAACGTAACTGGTGGCACGTGGAAGTGTACTACACTCTGCCTACCTCTTCGGAAATTACAGGCGTGATAGTAGGTTTTTTCAACAGGACATGCCACTGCTCGATTTACAACTGCATGGCGAGCGCCATTTGCTGCAGGGCGCCGAAGCCGTCCATATACTCAGTGCTCTTCAATTTGGAAGCGTGGAGTCGCCTCGTGGACGATACCTCAACCTACGATCTTCCCATCACAGCTGAATGGGTGTGACCTCTCTCCTCATTCCCACTTTCTTTTTGATACTGTATCCTCTTGTCAAGTAACAATGTTGCCTACGTAGTAAATGTAATATCACGCCTCCAATTCACGAACTGTAAACATAGCCGGTGACACGTGGGAGTGTACACTTCTTTGTGTACCCGTTCGGAAAACGCAGGCGTGATATGTTACGCTACATTACGAGGATAGACTCATAATGATGATGATGATGATATTATAAAACTTTGTTTAGTGGCATGTAAATTGTTACGTACTCTCATCATCGGCGCTCTTTTTATCGTTCCACTGTTGGACAAAGGCCTGGCCTAGGAATTAAAATTTGCTACCAGCTCCATTAAAATTGCGTTTCTCTCTCTCTCTAGCAACAGCGGCGCACGAGCCGCCAGGCGGTGTCCATAGCGGCAGCGGAGGGGGACTCGCCACTGAGCGCGGGCACGCAGTCGCGCACCGCGCCCTTCCTGGCCACACTCTCCGAGAGCCCCTTCCTGTTCGACGAGCCGGGGCTCCCCAAGGTGCGTTTCTATCATCTCCTCTCACATTTGGTCAAGACTTGAAACGACAGTGGACGTCGAGCCGGCCTTGTTCTCAATAGAGGACTGTTACATAACACACATGCATACATTCACATCCACGCACTCGCTCACACTCATGCATACACACATGTATACTAACACATAGACGCATACACATACATACCGGATAAACGACGCGAGTATTAAACTCAGGACAATTAAATCAACAGTCAAGATTGCAACCATTTGTCAAGCAACCCATCATAATAAGACTAAGGAGTCCTTTTACAATATTGACTAATGAGAACAAAATATATACATATCGGTTACTTGTCTTGTTGAAAAATAAATGTAGAAAAAGTAACATCACGCCTGTAATCCTCAAATGGGAGGCAGAGGAGGGTAGCACACTCGCACGTTTCTACACCGCTTGTTGAAATGTAAACTTCCTATTAGTAGAGCACCGGGCAGGAGCTGCGGCTGGCAGACAACCCGCTGAACAGGCACGAGTGCGCCGCCACGCTCACCGCGCTGCTGCGGCGCGCCGCCGCCCTGCCGCCGCCCGCCTGGCGCACCGCGCTCTGCGCCGCGCTCGCCGCCGGCACCGGCAACGTCCGCTGGCTCATGGCGCAGGTGTCACGCCTCTATTTGTACACTGAGGACAGACTGCCTTAGAAATAATTTTGTTTCAAATGTAGGCGTTGTTCATTATTGTTTTATTTAAAGTGTCACTTGAACCATAAA
>DWMG01000709.1:0-17839 GCA_018244855.1 Elbella merops
TCTAAGGTGTGTGAAGTCTGCCAACCCGCACTTGGCCAGTGTGGCAGACTATGGCTTTAACCCCCTCAATATGAAAGGAGACCCATATTCCAACAGTGGAATTATAATGGGTCGATGTTGATGACTGAACCATGACAAAGGGTCTTAGGACCTTACAAAGGCCTCGAGGATGATGTGTGCCCATCAGTGAAGGTTTATGAAAGCCCACAGATTCATACCAATAAACTACCAACTTACTAATGTTGGCATTTCTTTAAATTTTGTTGCAACCACAACAAATACAGGAAGTGTTCTCCCATCTCCATTAAGAGCATTCTTCTCTTCTGCTTCATGACATCTTATTATGCGGAACATCCATGACCTATCACAGAAAGTGCTGAGCAGCTGCTTCAAAATATGACTTTGTAACAGTGTAATACAAATAAACCTCCCACCGAGTTTTAACACCCTTTTTATTTCAGTAAAATACATCTCTATTCTGCATATTGTTTCTTCAGAATTGTCGGGCATCAGAGCATCTAATGTACCCTTATCCAGTACCACATTAAACTCATCATTTCCAAATGTCATGTGGAGGGCATCCATGCAAAGGAATTTCATACTTGTTTTTGTACTGTTTAATACTTTCATTTGATTGATAACTACTTCAGAAACGTCGATGTTTGTGATATTTGAGAAACCCACATTGTAGAGATCGGCGCTTAGGGTGGAATTGCCGCAGCCAGAGATTAATATGGAATCTCCTTTTTTGATGTATTTATGCAAATGTCCACATAGTTCTAAATATTCACCATACCTAAAAGTTTGGATTATTATCTTATAACTTATTTTATTTCACTTTGATTATGACATATAATTTTGACAGAATACCCTTACCATTCAAATGCCTCATTACCACGTTTCTTGAAAAATTTGTTCCAGTAATCTTTCTCGCTAAACTCTTTATGGGATTTTGGGAGCAAATTCATTTTTTGTTCTGTGTGTAGAGCCTTTTATAATTATGATATATTTTCTAGGCACACGATTCTACCTTCTCATTAAGTCCAGCATTGTATTTTTGTTTACTTGCCAAAAATTATCAGTAACTGTCTAGGTGACATTTACATACATTGTGAACTTTATTTGACATATGGCGTGTTTGTGAGAAATTCGTTCCGTTTTAAGGATATCCAGTACACTGTCACAGTACCCTAGGAAATTAGACGTCAAAAATCGCCGCCATATTTCCACTGCGAGCACTAGATTTTTTGAGGTAAGGTGCTAGCAGTGTTTTGATCATGTGATCGACAGTGTCCAGAAATTTGACGGCTTGCACTATAGATAATAATTCATTATCATCAATCTATTTCAGTCCACTCCTGGACATAGACCATCACCCATGAGCGCCATCGCTCATGATAATAATTTTTATTTGAATATTGTTATTCAAAGATTCCGGCCGTTAAAAACAAAACAAACATGGAACATTTAAAGAAATTGTGTTTGTTGCAAATCTGAAACTAAAATATCGCCAATACGTGGATGTCAATATATAGGACTGCGTTCCGTTTCACGCAGTAACCAGAATAGGAACAGCTAACTATAGGAACGGCTTCGCAATATATTCAAATAACGTCACAACTTACAGTGCTTGCAGTGTTTATCGGAACACGCCTTTAGTGTAATTTTATACTTTAGTGAAATATTATTATCTAATGAAGAATTGTATTTTACATGTAATTAAGAATTAATTTAAAGCAAATGAAAGAGAAACTTGTATAAAAAGAAAAATTTTCTCATATGGCAATAATGTTCATAACAAGGCCACAACATGTGAACCACAGCTAAAAAAAGACGTCCAATATTGTGATTGCATGCAAATTGTGATGTGTTGCTACGATTTAATAATATGTGTTCATTTTGAACGTGTTACATGTGATCTTGATAGATATTTCATACTCTAATCTGTGATTGTTTATTTACTTAATCAAAGTTCATTGAAATACCGTCCAATCTGTGTTTTTAGGCAGACTTTAATCACGAAACCTCAATGGTTTTTGTTTTAAAATGTGTTTGGGAATATAAATTTCTATGCGAATAACAATAAGAAATAATACGACCGCAATGGATATTAAAAAATCTGGAAAGTGGGAGGCCCTGGCCACCGTTAAGTCCTTCGACTTAGGTTTGTATAGCTTTTAGAATTTTTTTCGACCGTCATATGTAGTTTTTGCACATATGTATTAATTCTATACTGTAGTTACCTTGACATGATTAATCGATAACGGTACACAATAATAATCAAATCTCATGATAGACGCCACTATTAAAAGACGCGGGTAGATCTTCCACTTACCAAAATCGTTTTAGCTTATTTAAAAGGAATTCCATTTTAGATCGGCTTAATTTTCTTATGACTGAGAAAGCCTAGAGTCCCGAATTCTGAGCATCATTCGATATCTATATTTATGTAACTGATCCATCAATGTATTTCTAACGTTGTCTTTCTGCTGCGATACTCAATGTTGGTACCCAGTGTGGAGATTACATGCATAAACCCTCTTTTGGGGGAGGCCTATGTCCATCAGTGAATTGAGTTAGGCTGATGATGAAGTATTCTGCAACATTTTGACTTGAGTATATTTTTTTGGCCTTTTATTAAAATCTTTTATTAAATTGTCCATTTTCCCTAGATTCCATTTTTAATTGATAAAATAAGCCATGAATGTCATTCTGCATAATAATGTTATATGGTAGTGCATGGTAGCATGTTAAACCATGTGGGTTTGATTATTACACCCCACAGTAGAACTAGTGTGTGTAAGAGCATGATGAAATACTTGATGATTATTTCATTAAGTGTGTTACAGTTTTATTTTGTTTTAAAGTGAGGCATATTATGATATATTACAATATATTTTGTATAGCAGTACTTAAGTGACCAACACATAGCTATAATAACCTTGGTTTAGTCATCAAATTAAGTGAACAAATATAGCAAGACATATCTTGGTATGGCAAGACATTAATTATAAGTGATAACCAAATATGTGTATATTATAGTATACCTGCCAGCTGTGGAATATGTAACATAATACTACTAACTGTTACTTTGATCCAGGGGTTGCAAGTACAACTGCTGATTAAGACTTTCTTGGTTTGATTCATGGATCAGATACTTAGGTATAATGACCATCATCTCCCCCTGTAGCTAGTTTATTGTATCTGTTGAAGGCTGCATGCTGAAATTGGATATTCACCATGAAATTAAGAGACTGATATTCAATAGTATAATTAATAGTTCCTGCAGGCCATTATGTACAGTGTGATCAAAAGTTTTATTGATGACTTTTCATCTGTAATTCACATGACATCAATGCTTGGTCATTGGGTCCCAAAAATGACTACACTGCTCAAAACTTTCTTGTAGCTGCATCTTTTACTTGAAGACCAAGTGATTTATGTATAAATTATCACTGAAAAGTAATGTTATGCTGTTATATATAACAACCGTTATAATGTTATATATCCAACCCGCACTTGGCCAGTGTGGCAGACTATGGCCTTAACCCTCTCAATATGAAGGGAGACCCATATTCCAACAGTGGAATTAAAATGGGTCAATTACGATATAACAATACTCTGTATGTTTTATCTGTGTTCTTTTGTGGTCAGTTGAGGTGCCATTTGTATTACTGGAAACTTCTGTTTATGTTGCCATATCAAATGTGCCTTGTTGATTTGTGTTTTTTGGAATTTCAACTCTATATCTTTGGTTGTAGAATTCAAAATACTTTATACATGTTTACTGTAGGAAGTGGTTGTGTAATGTTAACCAATAATTGCTTGTTTTTATATATATGTAAGTACTGATAGTGTAAGAATAGAGATGTCTGGCACTCTGTGCTCTCTGCCTACCCCGCAAGGGACCTTCCATGAAGATATGTATGTAGTGATAGTGTATTGGTTTAGATAACAGCCTTCAAGACTCCTTAGGAAAAAATTTTACATTCGTGTCTGTCTGTCGGCAATAGGCCCGTCCCATCTTATTCCATGACATGTAAATGTAACTGGTGAAACATGGGAGTATAATACACTCCTCTGTCCACCCCTTTGCGATTACAGGTGTGATGTTACGTATGTTTTCTGTTTAAAATCCTGCAATTTATAATAAAGTTATGTGTTATTAGAATGTCTGTGCATATACATTATTATTTATAATGTTCGCCATGTTTTATAAAGTTAACTGACCCACACCTGGCCAATGTACTACAATCCGTTATTGAGAAATATTGCATTATTATGTCAGATTATTGTTGGGCTGGTGACCTTTAGTCCATTTGTTGTTGACTGACAACTGAGCCAAATTTTGGAATTTTCATCCCTATGGTTTATAAACAAGACTTGAAAGATTATATGAAATTTGATCGGTTTGGAATTTATACACCTGAAGTTAAAATTTATGCTCATGGTTTTTTTTTATCTCATTTTTTTTCTACCCATTACAATTCCACTGTTGGAATACGGGTCTCCTCTCATATTGAGAGGATTAAGGCCATAGTCTGCCACACTGGCCAAGTGCGGGTTGGCAGACTACACACACCTTAGAAAATCATGGTTAACAAAACAAATTTGATTTGTTGAATGCATTGTAATACATGAACAAACAAAGCTGTGGGAAAAAGCTAGTGTTGATATGTACATATGTATTTAATATGACCTTTACTCAAATGATATTGGCCTTTAATGTATGGCTTATCATTTTATATCATATCTAATCTGATTGTAGCATGTGAACTGAACAATGTACCCTTTTTGTTAGGTGTTGGTTGATTAGGACTATATTTCTGACTACTGGTAAGTTATTCGAGAGCTTAGTGTAATTTAACCCAACATAGTTTCGGTACAGGCATCAGTAATCCACTACCCATCTAGATCACTGGCTAGTTTACAAAGAACATTGTGAAATAATGATAATATTTTTTTATTAATAATACATGGCTCTATAATTAGGGCCCTTTATTTTATTCTATTGTTTAGATACCTCTTGAAAATTCGCACTTCTAGTGTTGGCTAGTAGAATGCCAATAGGCATTATTAGATATGATTGTTGTATAAAACTAAGAAAAGTAAGAAAATACTAAACAGGTGAACATTACATCATGTAATTGTAATAATTTATTTTTAAATTACAGGTGTAGTCTGTGATGGTCACCATGAATCATTTCTTCATCACAGCATCCAACAAGTAGACATAGTAAGTTCCCCGGCAACCACTCCCATCAGCTTATTGGTCCAGTCTTTGGTCAAGCAGCTGTGTTCTCTTCTCGAGAAGGATGTGTCAAGAGCCAACCAGCTCTACAATACTATTTGTGAGAAACTGCATAGCATGAACTTGATTGATGATTCATATGCGATGGGCGAGTTTGAGGTGATGAGGAGTCAGTACCAGCGAGCATTGTACCAATTGGTAACAGTGGCTAGTGGATCTGAAATTCCTATAAATCTGTCCGCGACCTGGCCGATCGTCCAGTCATCTGGGTTAGAATGGTCGCGGTATCACAAAGAATTCGAAGAATTGTTCCTGATCGCCAGTGGCGGGTTCGGAAGCGTATTTAAAGCTCGACATAGGTTAGATGGAGTAGAGTACGCGGTAAAAAAGGTGTTCATAAAATCCTCAGATGTAAATTCTGTGATGACACATTTGGCCGAAGTGAAAACTATAGCGAGTTTGAACCATCCGAATATAGTCAACTATAAGGCGGCGTGGCTCGAACCGATGATCGAATCGAAGCTCAAGAAGAAGAAACGCAAGTTCCACATGGAAACAGACAGCGGGGACTTCTCTATCAATACAAATCGCGTCTCATCGGTCTATCCGAACATCATGAAATCTTTTAAAACTTACAATTCTAAAGAACTGACCAAAAAGCAAAGTAATTCTGACTTTGAAATATCATTCAAAAACTCGAATAGCTTTGACAATTTTGACGAATCGTTGAGCTCGGAGGAAAGCGAAACTGAAGAAGAAGACTCGAATCCGACAGAAGAAAATGCTGTGTGCAAACTTTTGACAAGCGATGAGTTCGTGAACTGTTCTCGCGTCAATCTTAAATGGGCCACTTTGTATATTCAGATGACATTTTGCCAGCAGACATTGAAACAATGGCTGGATGAAAGGAACAATCACATGATTTTGTCACGCAAAGGTTCAGAGGAGCTGACCCTTCATCATTCCGATTTAAATGAATCCGCTTGCCTAGAACCTCCATACTCACAGGACGTGCATCCAGTAGCGGGAACTACTATTGAAGTAGTCATCAACATCTTTACTCAACTGGTACGAGGACTCCACTACATACATTCGAGAGGTATTATTCACCACGACGTCAAGCCTAGTAACGTGTTTGTGGAACGAAGCGAGGGTGGACTGTTGGTGCAGTTAGGTGACTTCGGTTTAGCTTGCCCACTCCAACAGTCTCACAGTGGCTTGGCGCTCGGAACACATTTGTATGCGGCGCCCGAACAGTTAGAAGGACAATGTAATCCTAAGGTAAGAATTGTTTATTTAAAACAACCGTGTATTTAAAAGTAAATAAAAGATTTCTTGAAGTTACTCTGAGGACCATTCAAAAATTTTTAAGAAGCAAAAAGAAGCTATTGTAGAAAATCAAATGTTCTGAACCTATCATATCAGCGTAACTCTCATAGATATATTATAAATAGATTAGGGGGCCAGCCTAAAATACGTCGGCTATTGCAAATGAGGCTACCTATCTCTGTCTATTTCTACTCGCGCCCGACCAGGTAGCGCTAGCGGAGTCATGCATCAGTAGTGAGAATGATACAGATAGACTATCGCGAACGTTTCCTCTTTCTAACCTTCGGACGTTGCCACTTCCAGGCAGCCATATGTCTCTATACCGTATGTACTTTATACATAATATGGATATAGTAACTCTTAACATGTTTGTATGTGTTTTTGTCACCTTCAAAAAAGTCTATTGAGCGCCTTCTAGATTCTTCCATAATTTTTTATACCCTCTACATTCATTGGTAGCATTTCGAAATTTCATATTTTTATTGTTGTTTATTTTGTTATTAAATTATCAACAAACAATGAATATGCATATGCATAACATAAACATAAAATTGCCTATTTGATAAAATGCAATTAAATTAGGTTATTTCATTGTATTCTATAGCTAAAAGTGAGATCCCTAAGGTGCTGTTATTTTTAAAGGTGTATATTTCTTTGTTAGTGCTTTCAGTTAATTATATGCTTTTTCGGTTCTGTTATCTCTCTATAAGTAACTATATGTTTACTTTTTTTTCCAGAGC
Organism: Elbella merops; assembly: GCA_018244855.1. Lineage (NCBI taxonomy): Eukaryota > Metazoa > Arthropoda > Insecta > Lepidoptera > Hesperiidae > Elbella > Elbella merops. The sequence goes on from DWMG01000709.1 coordinate 7,321, forward strand.
GATATGTACTCCCTCGGCATCATTCTTCTAGAAATGGTAGAACCCTTCAGTACAGATATGGAGAGAGTCAAGACAATCACTGACCTTCGGAAAGGCCAGATTCCTGCTCACCTCACCGCTAATTATCCAAAAATAGCTCATATAATAGGCAAACTGGTGCAAAGACGACCTAGTAAAAGACTTGACACTAATCAACTTCTAGAAGAATTAAATAATTTTTCAGACAATAAAGACGACACAATCAGAACTCTGAAAGAAGAATTAGCGGCTAAAGATGATGAGATAGCGAAATTGAAAATAATGCTTGCCAATATGACATATCGCTCATGATTGTGCTTCCTGCCCTGGCCTACTAAATATAGAAAACATACCTAAGTGCCATTATTGTTTTTAGGTATGACTACTACTTTGACTTAAATACATGGTTGGCAAAGTATTCCCTTCCCTCTATGTATGTATATGTCATGTTACAAATAACTGACAAATTCATTCATTTGAAGTAGTATTTTTAATTACTTACATTTCACGGTGCACCATGCAATTATCTGTGAAAAATTCTTTAAAAACTATGTACTGTATTACTACCTCAATAAATTAAATGGGCTGACTAGCAGTATTGACAAAATTCTGATTATAAAGTGGGTTGTCAATGTTATTCACTGCCAAATTTTTGAGTTTAAATTATTGACACAGTGTGTGTGATATGTTGTATGTGCTTCAATCAAATGTTGTAAAAGATTAGAGAATGATATTTAGATGATATCCATAAACTGAATGACATTTGTAAATTAAGAAGTAAGCATGTACTCTTTCTAGAACTTCTAATGCTAAATTCTAGGTGTTATTTCTTACTCTGGAATTAATCATGGCTTAAAGAACCTATTGTTTTTCATATATACTCTAAGCACACTTCATTTCAAAGGTTGTTGCATGATAGAAAGGCAGTGTAAATGATGTTATTTATGTACTTATTCGAAAATAAACTTAAATATTTTTCGTCGGCCAGGGCAGAAATTTACTCATAGATATATTTTTGATGTACGATTTGATTTTTGTCACCCTATTTATTTATTGTTTTACTGAAACCAAAATTTCTGTTGTGTTCAAACTATTCCATCAATCATGACTTTTACATGATTATTGTGATGTTTTACCTACAAAACAAAGGCTTAACAGAAGCCATGTTATACAATTGTGGCAGTAAATAATTGTGGTTATTTTTTATATGTTAATATGTACTATACTATATAATATACTATACTATGATTATAAGAGTATCGGCTTAACTCACGTACGTTTTTTCGAAATGGCCCTATTAGTTTCGGACCTCTACGAGGTCCTTCCTTATGAGCTCCCGGCGTGTGCAGCGAGGTCGCGGCGGAGACAGTCTCCGGCCGGTTAAGCCGGTACATTGATAATCATGTGTATAAATACTCATGAAACATTTAATAGTAAAATAGCCCACTATATATAATACTATTAAAGAAATGGTGTCATAACACTATTTCTTTGAATTCACTCAAAAACTAAATGTATTTGAAATTCAATAATTGTATTTTATCGATATATAGATATTACTATTCATAATGAAACTTCTGCGAATATACCGGACTAGTAGTCTTGCCTCACTTACTTTTCACATCTATTCAGTATTGGCACTGCCGCTTTCCTGGCAGAATCTGTCACAAAATGCGCTTAAATTAAGGGAGTGTTTGACTGTGTGTGTATTTAAGAATAAATAATATAAAAGTAAAGGTGGGTTTTACTAAAACAAAGTTGTTCAAGTAAAAATTTATTTACAAAATTCGGCATAAATTATTATCTTATTCTAATATGTATTTACAGTCTTACACTATTAACTCGAAATAGCGGCTCGGGAAGTCGCTCAAATCCTTTGAAAATGGAATATAGTTTTCCAATGTAGATAGAATGCTGACGACAGACAATTTTGTTGCTCGTTTCATTACTTAATATGTATAAAATTAACGTCGTAATACACGTTATTCCAGTATTTTTTTAACATCCAATGCCCTAAATACATATGAGACACGTTTGGACATTGCTTCTTAAATAATACAGCAGCTGAATCCACGGTATAGGAATGAAGAGCCGTTATCTAAAATATATTTCTTTGTCAAATGCCTTGTTAATAATATCAACAAATACTAGAACGTCTTTTTCAGAACATTTCCTGACAAAAATAATTTTGAAATGGCAGTTTTTTTTCTAGTATATGCCTCCTTAACGATTTGTCGTATAAAGTATAGAGCATTGATAGTCTGTTGTCTGCGAAGGTGTTAAGCTTCACTGAAGCTAATTTGGCGGTTAAATGCAGCTACAGGAGCGAGTCGACGGCGTGGATGACGCCGTTGGTGGCGGGAATGTTGTGCGTCACTACTTGCGCGTTGTTCACCTTGATGCGACCTGGGCACGACAAACGTCACTTTTGTAACACATGCACACTGAGACTACTAAATTTTTTAGAATTTCTATGCTGTCAAGAACACGTGTATTAAATAATTGTGAGTAAAATAAAGAAAATAATGTTTTTTTGTCGAATAATAGGGATGTTCAAAGGGCAATCAAGATTAAAAATATTAATAAATATTTGTCATATTTTTATCAATACTCAAAATAATTTGTGTGGTACAATTGCCGCCATATTCATAATTAATCTAACATTATCAGAGCGCAAATACTGTATTAAATATGGTAAAAATAAAGTTTTTAATCTTGGTTTCAATTTGATTTTTAAACCTTCAACGTTTTCTATAATAAAGAAAAAAACAATTTAACCCACTACGTTGATTCATTAACTGTTATTATTTATTTTATAATCTTACCAGCGTTCTTTTGCAAAGTAAGCGGCTTGGCATCCTCCATTGAATTCCGTAGCTGATAGTACCGCATACCAGCACTGTACAAAGTTCCGGGCAGCACGTGCCTGGCCACTAGTGCCCGTGCAGCTGCTTTCTCTGAGTACTTAGATAGCTCAGTAGGTGACAATCTCGCGAACGCCGCATCCGTTGGCGCGAAAACTGTATAGGTTTTACTCTCTGAAAGAAAAAATAATACTTCATAACAATTTCCGGTACAAACCCAATAGGTTGCATAAACTTGCCATAACATGTATAGTGGTCAACATTAGATGAAACTGCACTTTTCTTATTCATTTCTAAGCTGTTATGCTTGTTTCGTAACTTCTTGTCAGTCACTAAAGTATTAAATTATTTTTTACGTATTTGTTCTTCTAAAACTAAATCATAAAGAAATATATTTAATATAGATTTAAGAAATATTATATATAGTATGGACAATATTTTCCTTCCTTTTATTTTTCTCATCTGACAGACATCGAATTACTTTTTACTCGTGTCATCCTTTACGCAACTAAACCACATTTCCTTTCCCGCACAAAATTACAAATGCAGTCAATAACGGTCAATTGTATAATCTTTCTAGCTAACTATATTAATCCCATACCTCCACTAATTCAGACCCGCGGCAGAGCGTCAAGCATTGCGCTCCTCTAGTTTTGATGGTAGTCATTTGTTTTATATATTCAAGGTTTAAAGTCGATTTAAAGGTAGAATATAATTGTTACTTTATGTCGCATGTACGTTGGAACACAGGTCTTATTATAATGGCATTTATAATATAGGTACATTTTCTATTAAATATATTCAAAAAATATTATGGTATTTAATGAAAGTTCATATACTCATATGCAGGGTAAAATCAAATCTTACGCACCTGCTAATGTTTCCCCGAAGCCGCTAGCGTATACCGCTTTGAGGAAGGTAGTGAAGCGCCGGTCTCGGTCTGCCTGAAGAGTCTGGATCAAGTCGCCGACGGGCAACGGGAACATCACCCGGTCTACAGCGTGGGCTATACCCTGAAGAATCAACAACAACACAATGTTGTATAAGGAGGAAATTATTAATATTATAACATTGCTCCACTTCCATTACAGGCGCGGTACAAATATGATAAAATGATTGTCCTTAAATTTTTGAAATCAATAAAATCATCTAGTGTTGATAGGGTAGTTGCTGTATATAAATTCGATAGGCATTCATGAAGTGCAATGGTTATTAAACTTCACTAGACTTGAATAACTTGTGTACACATAAAACCCTACCTGTGGTACATGGATATCTTTTTTGTCTTCAATTACTCTAGCGCCGTTAATAGTTGTCACTCGGACTTCATTCCACTCAACGTCGTGCATGTCATATTGGTTAACCCTGAGTTGAGTACCAGCTAGCGAGACCCCCGTCATTTCGTCTTGAAGAGAGCCGATGTCGAACGCTCCTGGGATTACGTGATGGAGAAGAAGCTAGAAACATGAAGAAAAATTAGCAACCAAGATATTTGAACACATTCAGTAATAGTGTAAAAAGTAAGGATAATTTATAAAATACTTACACCACTAAGCAACCGAGGGTTGTCACGGAACTTCTCTTCAGCTCTGTCTGGACCTCCTAGCTGCACCAGCAATGTTCTAAATGCCTTGTCCGTGGGTGCGAATATCGTATACGGGCCAGTTTCATTCAAAATTGTGTCCAAACCTGACTGTTTTAGGTATTTGGCTGTAGCAAAAAGCCCATTTTCCTTTAATATATCTACAAGACCAGGGACTGCAGACTGAGGTGAAACTAAATATGAGCTCGAAGTATCGAAGGTGGGCGGAATTGTGCTAGATCCGATGACAACTAAATCTTGTGGTGTTCCTTGGTAGGATGGCGTTGTATTTATAACAGTTGAGCTGGGGAAAGGACTTCTGGGAGATTGGTTACTATTGCCTCTGTTTATGATATAAGTGGGAGTTGTCGATTTGGCAACGTATCTTTCAGTTGTTGTTACGTGTGAAGAAGGTGCGAAGGTTTGTGTTTGCGGCTGTGTCGATCTCGTCGATTGGGCAACTGAATTTCGGTAAGCTGGAACCGGTGTGGTTTGTATTACTGGATTAGTAAGTCCAGAGGATCCGTAGTTAGAAGTAGTGACAAAACTAGAGTAGCTTGAAGGATGATGAGATGATTCCGCAACGTATTCTGTTGCTTCAGTTGATGGACTGGAAGTAGTCGTGCTTAGAATATTGTTAGATATTTTTGTGGGTCCCGGCAACTGAATCTCACCTTTTTTTATTTTATTTAAAATGCTTTCTACTTCAGGTCCCTCTTCTGTTTGCTGACCATTCGCTTTAACACCTTTTACTTTGTAAGATCCATCATCTTGCTCTTCTAGAAAAACGAACGTTACTTTCTTTTTATTTTGAATTGCGCTAGGAACTTTGACTTCTTCGAGTTTTCCGTTATCTGTTTGTTTGATTAATTCAAAATTAGCTCCAGGTGGTAAAACGCCCTTAGTTAAATCGTCAAAAGAGATTCGGCTCTCTTTTTGATTTTCCTGTGCAGCTGCCATAATTTGGGCCAAATTTTGACCGTCCGCGGATATCGCTCCCTTTGGTATTAAATTAGGGTTTGTCGTTCTGATGACTTCAAATTTTTGTCCGTTCAAAGATATCTCTCGGGACGAAAAATTTTTTTCATTGAAGTCTTCCGGGTTTTCAGCCAACGCTACTTTAAGCTGTTTTAAGATATCTGGCTTTTGCAGAAGCGCTACACTTTTCGCCCTTAAATTATCATCAAACCCTTTCGTCTCACTTTCTTCAAGAAGGTTTTTTATTTCATTATAAAGCTTTTGCTTATTTCTGTCTTGTGGAGGACTTCTGGGTTTGGATGTAGGTCTAGTTTTATACCGTGGGGTAGGGGGGCGAGTCGTAGTCGTTGTAGTTGTTGTAGTAGTAGTAGTAGTAGTAGGGTGCTCCTTCTCGTACATTTCTACAGCTTTTCTGAACAAATCTGTTTCATGCGGAAGAATAGGTCTGCGTTTATCTTGGGTTCTACTATACAAACTTTCGTAACTCTCTGTCGTGGGGAAAGTTGGAACAGCTTTTGTCGCTTGTTTGCTTAAAAACTCTTCGTGCAATTTCTCAACTTTCTCTTGTTGTTTCTGCTGCTGCTTCTGTACGAACTCTTGATGTTTTTGAATTATCCTTTGTCTTTCTTGGAGCTCCTTCAATTTTTCTAAGTTTTCTTTCGATTGTTGTTCAAAAAAGTTTTGGATTTGTGTCGTTTGGCCATTTGAATATATTGGAGCTTGGCCTAGGCTTGACTGGAAGGATATTTGGCCATTGTCAAGATCGAGATTTTGGGGTGCCAAGTTCGGTGCCGCTTGTATAGTTATGGGGTTTGGCTGATTAAAGTTTTGTTGATTTTGTGATAAAGTCGGGAGGAATGCAGGTTGAGTCGGTCTTTGTTGACCAATGTTAACAGTGGCATGTATATTAGGATTTTGATTAAACGCTGGTGAATTTTGTGCTAATGGGAGACCATTGCTTTGGAAAGTGGGTAGCGTCGGTACGGCTGATTGTTGTAGGATGTTTTGATTTTGTTGAGGCAATGGCCTAATATTTTGTTGGAAATTGTTAATTAATGGCGGATTAACATTAGGCTGTTGATTAAACTGAAATTGTGCATTGTTGTTAGGTAAAGGTAAATTAGGTTGTATGCTTTGACTGGGAATAATGTTACTAAATTGGGGAACGTATTGTTGCTGTTGTTGTTGCTGGAAGATTGGTTGTTGGAATTGTAGAGCTGGTGCTGGGCTGCTCAGAAGAGAAGGCTGCTGCTGGAAGTTCTGTAGAGGTGAGCTCAGCCCGAATCTAGTTTGATGCTCGTTGAAGCCCTGATGACCCAGTGACGGTTGCCGACTTCTATCAAAGTCATTTTCAATCTGAAATTAAAGATAACATTGATTATTATTATTATTTAATAAAACTGCTATACAGCAATTTCGGGAATGCAGGAAACGATTATACGTTGATATTAATTTTCTTTCTATTTCCATTTTCTATTATTTTATTTTGCATTTATTTTTCAATACAAAAACCTAAAGCCTGACAAAGATTTTGTTACCTAAGTAGGTTATAATTTCTTTGCTTAAAACCAAATGAGATTTAAAGAAAATTAAAATATGTTTAATCTCCAGCTGATTCCGTGTCTTATAGTTTATTCCTATATTTTCACATATATCGTGGCGAACATTTGTGTCCGTGACGCATCAGTGACACGAAAGTGCATTCTTGCGCATGCACAGAGGTGGCTACTGAGAGATGTATGGACTCGCTATCATTAACTTACATATTTCTCTACAGACTTTTCTATTGCAGGAAATCAATATTCAATATTGATGTTCATAAAATATTTTTATTTGTAATTTTTTTGTACTCTGTAAATATTCGTTTTATGGATATTCTGTCAAGTAGTAAAATAGACAGTGATTAGGAAAACAAAATTATTTAGTAATAGATAACATCATAAACAATAATTTCACATTAATCAACTACCCGATTCACGGCTTAGGTACGTACTTATTACAATCAGACGAAAATAAATTCATTTAATCTTGCCCAGTGTCATGCAAAAAAAAAAATCACAATTATACTGTCATACACGATAAGTTTAAACAGTCTTCCTAGTAAGTGTATAATGTATTTCCCTTATAACTATACAACAATACGTAACTATTAGGATTACGACGATATTTAATTCATTGAAATCATTCACAAGTTGCGATCCACCGCAGGGTACACAAGTATCATTTATTTCTAAAAGTGACTAAGCATTGATGCACGGAATATTGCGTAGCGCGTAACCGGTCTTCAAACAGGTTTGTATTTAGATAGTATACAGGATGTATCCATTTACGGTACGTGGCGATCGCCAAACCGTGGACCCGATTTGAGCATTACTTTCACGTCGAGTGGCATAAAGCGTTGCCACTCTCGGTTTCGTTGGGAACGTCACTAAAGGTCAAAGTGTTGTCAGCGAGCCGCCGTGAGATCGTAATGTAACAGAAAAAATAAAAGATTTCGCTTTTACGTTTGTTACGTGTTTACGCATTGCGTAAATTCTCAAGTGGCTAGCTCAGCGTGTAGTGTGTTGTTGAAGATCTTTAAGTTCATTTCTTTTGTGGAAAACATTTTCGAATCATATAGGAGATATGTAACAATAACATTAAGATTGATTGATTAAAATCTAATAAGATTTTGCAATGAAAAAAAAGAAAATTTTTGATAGGTAGACACGTTTGAAAAATTTGAATTTGGAACATGTCTTCTCCAACCTGTCATTTTCTCAACACATGCGTTAAAACATACGACCTGTCAGTATCTCTGTTGTAAACAAAGATGCGTGTCGAATCGGAATAGACGAAGGCGAAAGGTTTCCACAAAACCGTTGAAAGTTCGCTTTCAATACACGCGTACATGCCGATGCCGTCTTCGGAAACTTAATTAGCTTTCAAATCGACACTCTAGGCCTATATTAATATTGTTTTTAAACATGACAGTATTACTTGTTAAAATAATTTTTTTTTCGTAAATTAAAGCAATAACTCTCTATTCAGGATATAACTAAAGAAATTGGTAAATCCTTAGAATTCGTTGTTTGTTCAGGTCTTTTATGTCTATGAAAAAAAGTATTAATGACTTTATTTTTAAAGAACCATCACCACACCTATTTGTGCCAATAAGTGGAAAAATGGACAGAGTAGCTAGAGCTTAATAAATCATCAAAGTGATTTTTAATTGTTTAAGTTTGACACAAATCACTATAAATTTTAATTAAATAGTTCCGGAAGACCTTGACTCTTTCTTTGTGTAATGGTTTTAGGTCGAGCGTTTTAAAACAAGTATTTGCAAACGCTTTATCTCATTAAACAAATTATATCTCCAAGATAAGCACATTGTCAGCAAAACGCCATCATAGTCACGCCTGTAATCCCCGAAGAGGTGGGCAGAGGAGTGTAGTGCACTCCCACGTTTCCCCAATTATGTTTAGGTGCCATAAAATAGGCGGTGAGCCTATTACCGATAACCAGGTACACATCCAGACTCCAAGTCTCCGAGTTGTACAGGACCTCTCGATCTGCAGTCGCGCCAGCAACCACTAGACCAACGAGGCAGTCAGAAATATATGTGCTGCCATCTCTTATCGGTTCGCGAAATGTCATAACAGTGTAATGTTCAGAATTCCTATCAATGTCGTATTTGGCGTTGCGATATTGGAATCAATTTGTCTTCGTGATCTCTCGCACGCACCGGCTCATCATTCTTCAAACAATGCAACAATGATATAATTAGTATCTCAATGCGAGTACGTGCAATATGAACAATGTACGCAACATTCTTCATGTTACATTGTATATACAGCTTTCTTACACGGATCACTTTTTAGTATTTCCAATAGAAATGAGCAAGTTCAACAAACTGGATAAAATCATACTGGTCTTTAATTATGGCCATATTACTAATATAGGTACGCATGTACAGTCATATACAGGTTCCAATTTATTAAAAGTGATGACCCGAACGTGTCACCAGGGCCATCCCTGATGAAAAATGATGAAAAATACCATGATTGTTGTCATGTGACTACCAACATAAGCCCACCGTTACTCCATAAGGAGTCTTATTAAAAGGCTGTATACTAACCGACCATATTTTAAATTATGAGTTCTATTTCCTGCTCTCGGGTTTCCTTGCGCGTTGTGCAAGAAGGAAGGGCTCTAAGGCACACCGCACACTGCCGGCACAGATACCGTAGACACGTAACGTTACGCCACTAGATAATTGAATCCGTCACCGCGTGCGGTAACATTCAAATGTAGCGCTTTATTGATAGGCGCAATGAAGGTTCTTGATCAAATTATCCATGCACATAATACATGTGTAACGGAAAAGAACTCGCAATATTTTTTTTATAGTAATTGCTACGTATTATCTACATGAGAGATACTTTAATTAATAACGTCTTTTCTTTTGTTATCCGCTTATGTCGTAAAATCGGATAAATCTGTGATAACGAAAGATGGTGTGGACCAACATGAGTTTGAACAAAATGGAAAGCAACAACGTATGTATATTCTTCTAAAAATGTTTTAGGATTTCAATTATCTGGCTGTCTGAAAGGTGTTTCTTGGGTATATAAAGAAAACGTGTTTTCTAAGATTTAAACTGTTCCCTACATTCCCCTTGGATAGATTAGGTTAAACATAGATTAGAGCTTGATGTTGAAGGAGTCGCTAATCAGATGTGGTTATAAATCATAACTAACAATTATGGAAAGATGATGTTTTACAAACAGTACTGTTAGTGGATAAATTGTTCTGTTAGTGGATAAATCGTGTTTTGGGAGAAATGTTAACAATTGTTCCAAGTAATCTTGATGCATATAGACAAATGATGTAAATACTGGCCTGTATCTATTCCTCGAATCATGTACTTTAGTGAGAGTTTCTAGTAGCATCTGTAAGTCCTGATATATGCCCGGTATATGTCACTAGCCTCACCTTCTATTCCATGGTTGAACGTAAAATTTAATAGGCGGATCGTGGGCATATCACATCCACACTTCTGTGCCTATTAGGGCAGAACAGACGCCGAAATAAAAAA